>VWZG01013351.1:427014-546493 GCA_013396735.1 Grallaria varia | reverse complement strand
TTTTTTTTTTTTTTTTTGTAGCTGTATCTGGAACTGAGGCCAGTTTATGGCAGGTTGTGTCATGGCATGTGTTGCATCAGCCCAACTGGGCAGTACCAAGGCTTCAAAGTTGTGTCTGGGGCTTGGGGCCCAACCAGAGGTGAAATTCTGTGGCAGAGATGGGGAACTGGAGTCTGCAGGCCCACGCAACCTGCAAGGATATACGCCTGCATTGGGATTTTTGTTCCATGTTAGAAGATCATACAAAGGTGCATGTCAGTGTGCAGCTTGTCTGGGCTGTCCAGATGCCACAGAAAAGGAGAAGGACATGGTATACAAATCATGTATGTGCAACATACAGCACGTGCAAGTCAATTCCAAAAGTTATTTGAGTTGGAGAATTACTGCAAATTTCCTATAATGAAGGTGAAGGGAGAAGATCCCATGATTTTTGTTATGTTCCTTGGCCAAAGCATTTTCATTGCAACCTGCTATGGCCACTGTTACATCCAATGACAGCCAAAATACCAGAAACATGTCAGGCAAGTTGTGCCTTTTGTTCTTACAAGAATAGGTGAAGATAAAAGAGAGGACACTTTCCAGGTATGCATTAACAAAAGAACAGATAGAAACTCAATCCCCCTGTATGTGTTTCACTTCAATAGTACTTAACATCTAACTGTCTCTAATTGGGCTTGGAATGGGAACATAATTAAGTGTATGTCGCTTCTGTTTCCCTTTGAAAACAAAGAGGAAACAAACACAGATAGGTTACCCTCAGGACCTTCATTCTCTTCCTGATGGCTGCATCTTATGGCTGGGATCATTTTTGCAGGTGCAGCTGCCCTGGGCTGGATGTAGGACTTGCTGCTCTGCAGTGTGCACTGATTGCAGATGAAGCATGATTTGATTTACCTGCAAAATAATGTCTTACAGGAAACCAGCAGCTGATAACCAGCAGCTGATATTATTGCATGTTTAGAGGCTTTTTTTTTTTTTTTAAATCTTCCTCTGGGTTTGCAGGTCATTGATGCTACGGCAGAGCTGCTCTTTAGCGTAGCTGAGTCTTTGACTTGGCCAAAGCCAACCCAGTGTGCAGTTGCTAGTGAATGTAGTGATCGGCTTGAGAGTAATCTGGACCTGAGTTTCTCTTTCCAGTATACTTCAGGAAAAAGTGCTGAGTGGATCAAATAACATAGAGGCTTAAAATGATCTTTCTTGTCCCAAAACAACTTACGGACCAGCTATGCATCACCTACAGACTTCAGAGGTTTGGGTTTTTTCCTATGCAAGTGAGGTCTAAGAACTCCTGAAGAAAGCACCAGGACATCAAGATGCTGGGGAGCTGACTGTCAGGAATGTTTCAGTTTTATTTCCTGGGACATACTATCCAGGCCTTGCTTCCTGTTCTCACAAAACAGGAGTTGATGCAAAGGGTTTGAATCAGGATTTTCTAACAGAAGGTCATACTTTTTAAAAACAAAAAATGCAGTTCATGGGGATGGCATTACAGGTTTATTTCTGTCATTGCAGGCAGGACTGGGGACACATGCAGCCTTTCTAGGAGACACCATGACCTTGCTGCATTTACTGAGTATGTGCAGGATCTCTGTGCAACTTTCAGAACACCTGTGCAAAACTCATTGCCAGAATGGGGCAAGTGTTGGTTTTGCCTATAGCCTTGCAGATAAACAGTGTCTTATGGAAAAATACTCCTCTTTAAATCTTCCCCCTTTGGTGTCTCAACTTCAAAGTGATGCTTTCACTCAGTGAGCAGCTCAGTGCCTTCTATCCCCTGCTCAGCGCTGACTTCACCCACCCCAAGCTGTGTTTACTGGCATGGTCACCTGAGAGATGCGTAAGACAGGACTGTGGGTTCTTGTCCCATTCCAGGTGGTCCCTGCCACAGCCAGGGGACAGTCAGAAGCTGCCCAGCGAGGGTGAGAGCGCTGCCAGGCTCTGCCCTGGGGTGGGCAGGTGTGGGGTGGGCTGTCCCCCTGTGCTCACCGGCCGGTGAAATTACAAGCTGCAGGAGAAGTGCCGGACCAACCAGTGTGGGTAATAAACAGTATTTCATCCGGCACTTGTGCTATTTTCAACCGAAACCAGAAACAAAAATAAAACCTCTCACTTCCAGTTTGTGTTTCGTAAGCAACAACTAGTTGCTTTCTGACAAGATGGTTGTACTTAAAATAGGTATGTCTGTGGTAGAGAGAATTTTCAGCTCGTGGAATTGTTCAAAATGGTACAGAAAAGTTGCCTCAGTTTCTGTGAGCTGGCATGGCATGCATGTAATACTCTTTAACCCAAACCAAACCTGGTCCCTGCTGTACGGAAACCTGAGCGTGCTGCACCATAGCTATTTTTTAACAGAAGTATCAGATTTAAAGTGTTCCCTCCCTGCCTCGCTCACTGGCCTCAGTTTGCTGGGGGACCAAACAGAATTAATCCTTGTGCTGTGAAGAATATCCAGTATTAAAGCAAGGAGCTGGGCTGTTTCCTAGAGCAATGCAATCCCCAAATGATCCAGAATATAACTGAGCCACAACCACTTAGTTGATTCCTTCTCTGAATTTCATCAAGTGCTTGCCTTTCCAGTGTAATGCCAGGTGTTATACCAAAATTAATTTATATTTTTTCCAACACCATTGAATATGAAAAATACAGAAGACTGCAGACTTCTAAATCTGAAGGATGCTAGAAGAATTTTTTGTTAAGTCTTTACTCTTAGGCGATCAATCAAGTTATTAATGATATAAAAATAAGAGCTACCTCATCAGTGAGGAACAGACAGTTAACCAGTTTCTCCTTAGTATCATTCACCAGCTGATCAGCTGTGCACCCAAGTCCAAGTCTCTGTGGCAGCAACATTTGCCTTTTGAAAACATATTTATTCTACATCATATGTTAGCACAATACTGGTAAGCAAAAGAATATAAAATAAAAAGACATTTTAAGAAGAATTGTATCAGCTGGGGTTGATGAGTATATGTGGGTGCACCGGGCTTTGTCCATGTGAAAGGTGTAAAAAATCTTGTAAAGTCATCTTTTCTGCTTAAAATCAAACTCTTACGGAGTCAGCCAATGGTTTTTGAAACTTTCCTGGGCTTAATATTCAAATTCAATGAAACAAACAGTTATTCTGGCTTGGATTCTATACAATTCCCAAAGACTTGGGAATGGGAGGGTTTAGCATTCATTCTTGTGCTGGATATCTCAGCAGGATAAACCCTTTTTCCCTTCCCCTGTCCAGACGGAAGATTTGTAAAGTTCTGCCTCCTGTCTCTAGACCTGCTTTGGTTGCCCTATAATTTTGCAGCACGACATCATTTCACAAGATGTGTGATCCTCTGGCTTTGCAGTTCCACTGTAAGCTCAGCTGGACCCTTAAATTTTTGTAGCTTCTATGAAAACAAAGCCTAAACTACAGAATGCAAGAGCAAAAGACTCGATCTACAGAGATGTTGATGAGATGGTGCAGTGTGAGGTCACACATGAGTCAGCTGGTGGATGAATAAATCCTGAGCATTATGGCTGGCATCAGAGGGCATGGCAGAGTGCACGTTGTTTGGAATAAATTCGGAAAAAAATGGACCCTGGCTGCACCCTGTATGTTGATAAGGTGGACTTTTTACAACATTGATAGATGTATATTATGTTTTCCCCATTCTTAAGTGTGACTACTTACGGCAAAACTAAAGCTTTGGATTTATTTACCAGTGGTAGTCCTTAAAAAGTAATACTTGGCATGTACATTTTATAGATGGAGACACTGATGGGAATCCAGCAATATGTCTAAGGAACAGTTTGATCAAATTTGGCACAGCTGTGAGTCAGTTATTTTAACTCCTTGACTGTAATTATTATATGGTAGCACTCACTTTGACATTTTATTTCAATTGCAAGAATAGCAAGCTGAAATAAAAATTGCTCTTTACGTGATATTAAGGTAGCTTGTAGAGTATGGGAATGTTTCTGAGAAGTCTAATGATTACTGCTTGTGGAGAGAGATTATGACGGGGCAGCTGGCTGTATCTGAACTATGAAATTGGTACACCATTATGTTTCTTTATTCTGAAGTTGCATATACACAATGCACTGGAAAAAGCATTTTAGGCTGCTCGGTATCTTGGGAGAGGGAGCAGAGCTGTTGATGCATGAGAGCAAGTCCCGAGGTGAGTGGACTTCCACAGCTGGGAATGATCCATGCAACTTTCCTGATTTCCTAGGTCAGGCAAACACTTTTGTGGGGGGGAAATAATTTTCTTTCAAGCAGGACATGCAGGCATAGAGGGAATAGTTCTCCTTCAGGGAAATAAGTTCACATTTCTGTAGATGGATATCCATCTTTATTTTGAAAGACCATTTGGCTGGGGAACAAGCATGTTGGCACACTTACTCAAAGAGAAGAGACTTGGTGTGCCTGCTGAAGAATGTCCTCATCCTCTTTGTGCTAAGTGTCAGTGATGTGTTATCTCCATGGGATGTTCCAAGTGTGGCAAGCAGGATCAGGTTTAAATGGTGACCTCCAGGACAAGGTGGTTTGCTTACTTTTACCCTGCTGCAGACATGAGGATACAGAGAAGGATTTTGCTAACATGGAGCTGTGGTTAAAGGCCAGTAGGCAGAATTTTGTCATTTGTGGTTTCTGCCAGGTTCTGAGTGTGATTGTCAAGTGCTTCTATGAACTGGACTGACTTCTCACCTAAAGAAGGATTTCTCTCTACTTTACCCATGCAGTGGATAGTATTAGAGCTGCGAAGAGTTATTAACAGTTTTGTTTGTTAAATTTTAATCAGACAGCTACAAAGTACAGTCTGTGTGGGGATGGCAGCTCTCAGAACTCTTCTTTAGTGCAGCAAAAGGGCACTAGCACCTACTGGGGCAGAGGCTGACCTCAGCTGTGCAGGGCAGTGTGGACTTCCCAAGATGCCATTTAAGGCTAGAACAGGTTGTGAGGACAAGGATTTCAGGTGACTTATTGCTTGGAGGAAGCATTTAATTTGGGGATTTCTTCAAGTAGAAAGGAGTTTGTTCATGCTGAGAGACTATTCTGTAGCCCCTACCATAGGTCTGTGCTTTCTCCAACATCCCAGTGAGACCCTTCTGGAAGAAGTTAATGTGGCTGCCCTTGGTTTTGTGGCAGAGTTAAATTAAGGCTTTTCACTAGCCCGGATTAAGGTGTATTTTGATGTTTGCTGGGTGTAGGCAGGGACAGCTCATGGAAAGATGTCATCGTTCATCTTAAGACGCATCTTGAATCTGTGTGGGTGAATGACAGGCTGGTTTTCTTCTGATACTTCCTGTGCAGTTCTATCCTAAAACCCCTTGTAATGGCTATTGCCCAACTGTTGGCCTGAGAGCAGAGTAGAATGGCTTAGAGCAGTTAGTGTTTTGTTCTTACCCTCTCGTATGGTTTGGTGAACAAGAGGGGAAAGGGCTCAGCAGGGACTCAGCAAAAAGTAATTAATTTCTCTGGCATTCCTGGACCATGCTGCTTTTATGTAGAGAGAATTTTCAGGTAAGCCACAGCATGATTTCCGTTTCCCACTTCTCCTTCTCCCTAAGTGGTATCATGTAGAGATAGAGATTAGTCTGTGGCTTAGGTCATGCTTTGTTTTATCACCTTATGTGATGCAATTTAAATTACACTTTTCAAATGGCAAATTATGAGTTGCTTAGGAAAGAACTTCTTAATGCCATTTTTCCCGGCAGTTTATTTTGTGCTTTTCATGTAAGTCATACCAGTCCAGTATCTAGTGGGTCTGCCTGCTAAGCAGTAACAGATGGCCCATGCTAGCTAGGACAGGAAGGATCATAGGGGTAGGAGCCAGTGTTATCTACATATGTGTTTCAGATTGCATCATGAATGCTTCCCAGGAGGAAGCACAGCTAGCACTGGAATTGTGCAGATCAGATTTTTGGTATTTTTGATTCCAAGTCCTGGGCTAGATCAATAATATTGAAATTATACCTCTTCTTGAATAAAATTGCTGTGCTGGTTTTCTGCCTTTTTTTTTTCTTTTCCCGTAATCAAAAGTGCTGTGTGAGAAAATGCACAGAAGAGCACAGCCAGTTCCATTATGTAATCTTGCTTCCATGTACACTCTACCACAGGATGGCCTGAAAATGTAGTAACTAATGCAAAACTGAAGAAAGAAACCCATAATTAGTTGTCGACAGTTTGGACCAGTATTTTCCCCATGGCTTTGGTGCTGCATTAAAATACTTGGACGCCATGACAGGCAAAAGGCCCAAAAAGAGAGGGGGGTGTGTCAGAAAGTGGCTGCCTCACAGAGCTCATATTCTGGGGCATTTTCTTCCCAACACTGGGCTTGCAGCATCCCCTGTGCCCCAACTTGGTTTTCGTCCGTGGCAGTGGGCACATCTCTAAGGGGCCAGGGAAAAGCATGGATGAAGAAAGCTGTGATATTGTGATATTAGACATATTCTGTGGAGGTCAATATTTGATTCTGCTTAGGAGACCAAGGCTCAGGCACAGCTACCTCTGCTTTGTTCACTGTATTATGCTGAATGTTTGTCAAGGCACCAGCAGGTAAAAGCAAAGAGACCCTAGACATGGCCACGTGACTGTGGTAGATCAGGCATTTCACAGGGCTCTTACAGTATATATTGGTATCTGTCTTCTCTTGACATTCAGAAACAACATGAAGAAAAATGTGAGAAACTTCTTACTGAAAAATTTCCTGTCAGACAGGCATGGGAAATTTATGACTTAGAGGGTTTTTCACTTGTTGTTGTTGTCCTAGAATTTTCTAGTTTAGAAGATAACATTTCATTTTTTTCTCCCCTGCCCCGGTTCAGAATTTTAAATCCTTTTCTTTCCCCTGGATGGACAGAAAGCAGTCCTTGTTTCATATAAGGTAACTAGAACTTGTGTCAGCCCTGCAATTATATAGTCATAGAATCACAGAATGCTTGGGGTTGGAAGAAACATTAAAGATCATCTAGTTCCATCTAGCATTTGTCTCACAGGTTGTCTTATGGAATTTGCACTTTGCTAATACTGCATCACTGTGATGACAGTAGTTCCTGCTGTCTTGATGTCTGTCTTTGGAGCATAAGCAGAAAAGGTTGGCAATGTGTTATGAAAATATCCATGAGGACTGCCTCTGAATTGCCCTGGGAGAGAAGAGGAAACCAAGTCAGTTGGTGAAAATTCCTCCTCTCCCCCTGCCCCATGTACACTTGCTTGAGTCAAACACTTGAGTCAAACTTGCTCGAGTCTAGGGTAAAGCCACATTCTGCATTCAGTGAGAAGCATTTCTGGTCATTCAAGAAACAGAGAGATACAAGTGGTACACCTGGGGCTTCTTGCCAAATGAATGTGAAATGTCTTATTTTGGAAACTGCCTTCCCTCCATTTAAAGTATCTTTGCCTCATTTAGTATTAAAGTAATTTCAAAAGCAATTAAAACTTCCTTTGTGCCATTCTGTGTTTGTGAACTCATTTTCTTCCATAAAAGATCGCTATCCTTGGAGCAGTTGTACCAGCTTATAGAAATGTATGGCTTTCAGGATTCTGGTGACAAAATGCCTTCTGCTGAGTTTCCAAGGAAGGGCTGAGATATTTCAGAAGCTTCTTTTCCAGGTGGTCACAGGTTTACACCACAAAGATCTCTTGTTCTGTCAGCTTTCTTTCCAAGCCTGCCTTCTTGTGCTAGCAGGACTCTTCTGCACGTGGCTCAGCACAAGAAGGCCAGAGGGACTTTGTTCCTGATGGTCTAAAAGCCCTTCTTTGAAATGTTGTGAGTCCCCTGTTCTCACAAAAACAACCATGCCTTTTCCTTTCATTTTCACCTTTCTGGCCTGAAGCTGGAAGGCCATTTCAAGGGTTTTTTTCCTATCAAAATAAAAACAGCCTCTCTTGTCTACCTTTGGAGTGTTTCCATTTTGAATAGGCGTGGTCTTCGTACAAGGCTTTTTTCTGATACAGCCTCCTGAGAGGAATTCTGTTCTAGGCTCTTGGTTTGGCAGAAACCAGCTCAAATAGAAGAAAGGTCCAATATTGAAAGGAATTAGGACTGCAAAGCCCAGTTCTCTGTAAAGGCAGTGGAGGTCTGTCTCAGCTAGACCTGTCTCCCTAGGACAGGGTGTTACTGCTCAGAGGTACTTGTGTCATGGTTGTAAAATGGTTGTGATTAAATTTGGCCTCCTCTCTGCTCCCCAGCAGAGCTCATGGGCTGCAGACCAGGGTTACACAGATTTGTATTACACATGTGGTTAAAAATGTGGTTACACATTTTTTTATTGGATTTGGTTGTACTACTGCTCCACAGTGCTGTGTTGTGCACTGTTGATGTGCCCTAGATGTCCTTCACCTAAACTCTCCACAGTGAACTTCTGGCTCCTGTGGAAGCACCCCACAGGGAGTTTCAAGAGCTTTTGTGGTATGGTGAAGTGATATTCAACTGTTTGGGGAGATGGGTTATTAATATATGTATATAAGTATACATTTTTTTCTCCCCAGGGGCAAATAATTCTATAATTTAATTGTGTGTTTTCTTTTTATTGTTTTGGTTTTTGCAATTTATTCTGGATCCCCCAAGTAGTGTTTAACACAGTATAGATGAACTGCTACAGGGTTCTCACTGGGAATTTCTTTTCCCTTATGAATTGACCAGGTTAAGAACTCAGATGAGTTTGGCTCTCCTGTGGGAGCCAGAACTGCTGCAGGATATTTTCAGAGCAGTGAACTTGAATGTTCACTGCAGTCCTGTGTCCTGCTTTTTCACCAGTGGTCTTGCTTGCAGAGACAGGACTAGAAATACATTGCTGATCTTTCAAGGGAGGAAAGGATGAGTTTATCCCTACTTTCTCCAAGAGACACAGAATACATGGCTGTGCAGAATGGTCAAATGCCCTTAATCTTGATGGAGGTGACAGCTGAGTCTTCTCTAGTTCTGCTCTTCTCTGTTTGCTCCATGGTCACGTGCCATGGAATTCCTTCTGGAGAGCAGTAAAGGAGAGAGCACCTGCTCTTGTAACTAAGCAGCTGAAGGGATCAAAGTATTTAGTGCTAACTCTCCCTAGCACTTCCCTCCTTAAGCTCTGCTCTTGAGAAACAGCTCATTAATTTGTTATTGGCTTGGTGAGAAAGAGGGGGGTGGAAAGCCACTAACAAATGAATTTGTTCCTGCAGCAGTCAGGAGCTTGTCCTTTCCCACCTTGTTCCAGTGGGAAGGTCAGGATCTGGAAGGTGAGGAAGTTGCTTCCCTGCTGTGCCATAGACTAGTTTGGCTACTGCTCATACACAGGCTGCTATATAAAACATCTCTTCTTGCTGAACATGAGAATTAGCTAAGAAATGATGTAAGGGCTGTAGAGCTTACACAGATTCCAAAGTTAACTGCCACCTTCCTTCCTTAATTTCACACCAGCGTTTAAATGTGATTGGTACCTTCCTTTCCTTTTCAAAGGTCTGTGTGTATATGACAAGTCGACAGGCAAAAAGATCTTTATAATAATACTTTGACCTCATAAATCAGCCTCGCAGATAGAAATTGGCAGGTTCATTTTGTATGGGTTTGGCAAGCACTGCTAGAGGAAAAGACAGTTCTGTACCTGCTTAGGAAGGAGAATATCCTTGTCATGACACATTGCTGGCCTTTTCTGTAGCTCACTGCTGACATATGTTACAATGAACCAGGAATCTTTTACCTGACTTTGAAAGTAGCAAGAAAACCACTTGGTTTCCGTTGTAGAAAGACATTGTAGATTTTCACATTACTAATACATATTTCAGATTGGTCAGAGGAAGTGAGGATGCCTGTAAAGACAGAAGATTTTACTGTGCTTTGTGTTACAGCAAACAATATGTGAAAGATGATTCATACAGAAAAAATGGGAAGAATTTAGGTAAATTAATCTGATTACACAGGTATTTGAAGGAAGAGAAACTCTACCGTAATTTGTTTTGAATCTCTCTTTATGAAGGACCATAGTTACTCACAAATACCATACTACTGAAGTTTTATACGTGTTTGCTCATGACATACCTGCCAGTGTTTCTACAACACACCGGGGTTGCACCTTTGAGGCTCCCAGCCTTAGGAGCAGAAGACAAATGGTGAATAGTTTGTCCTGAAACACTTTATGATAAAATGGCGTTTGTATGTGTATCTAACCTACATAATAACAACAGCAATAATATTGAACATCCTGGAAGTGATCTTGAAGTTCACAGTTCCCTCTACTTCTGATGGTTCTAGCAGAAAAGCAATTACCCCTTTTTTAACACTTCTCTTTGGGTAACCAGAAGGTTCCCTCTGTCCCTTTGGGGGGCCCCTTCCCAAGCAGCTGCCATGAAGCTTGCCCAGGATGCAGCCCTGGTGTCTGTGGGGTGTCAGAGATGGACCTGAAGCCTTTGTCTTTTGATGTACGGATAGCCACAAGGGTCCATCAGACCGCTCCTTCATGGTGGCAGCTTAGCTTGGAGTCAGTATTTGCCCTGTACTTCCAGATGGATGTGTTTAAGCAATCTTCCCATATCCCTCAAATGTATCACTTTTATGCCTGTTTGTTCTCTTTAATTTTCTTTTCAGGCAAACTCACATGCTTTGGGATAATTCTTTTGAAGAAAGTTGATTTCTTTGGCTTTTTTGATGGCCACTGCTACCTTTGGCGACCACATTGTTAAGGAAGTGCTGTTCTCCCACCAATGTGACCCAGTCTCTCTTTCCTAGGTAATAAGTAGCTTGTTTTTGAAGAGCCATCATTACTACCTCACTTTTACCAGGTTACTGATGCAGTTAGTGTGTTGGCATCCTCATTTAAAACCACGCTCTTCAGTCTCCCCACCTGAGGTTGCATAATGGGTTTTAGACTTCCACAGTCTTGTGTACAAGTATATACATTTGTTCTGGGTTCTTATTTTCCCATGTCTTTTTTAAGTGGGGCAACTTATTCTGACTTCTTTGTGTTCCCCTCTGCATTTTTACAGCTCCTGTCCTGTCCCTGTCTTGAGTCTGCAGAGATTTTATGACCTGGTCCACAGGGAATGCCTCATCCTAAACACCGTGCACTTCTGCACTTCCCTTTGGCATTTTTGAAAAAAGAACTAGTGAAATCATCTCTCTCTTTTTCGTTATTTCTCCCCCCCCTCCCCAATTTTTGGTCTGGTTTAAAAGAACCTGCCGTCCCCTCTGCTAACTCCCTCTATTTGAAACTCTACCCAACTCATCAGAAGTCCGGATGCTGCTGGGACTTTTAGGCTGTGGTACAGTCTGGGGTTCCAAGCGCCCACTGCAGGCTGTTTTCCTTGTGCTTTCACCTCTATTCAGCATTTTTGGAGAGTTATGTTTTGGGAGGGATCTGCCTCTTGGGAACTGCTCAAACAGGGAGGGGGCAGTTGCAGTGTGGTGGCAGGGGATCCAGCCGTGAGGCATGGAGGGTTTATGTCAGTGCTGAGTAGCACAACCATGCTAAATCCATCCCGTGCCATCTGTATCTTGGATTTGTAATGCTTTCCCAATGAGGCTGTAGTTATTTACCGTGCACGCTTGGTATGGGCGCCTGCCCTGCCGTGCTCGGCACCTGTGCCCTGGGCAGCACTGCACACCCTCCCACTCCGGTCCCTGCTCTGCCCTTGAGATGTGTTGGTTTGACTTTTTCCTGCATTCAGTAGTATACAGGGGAAAAAAAAGAAAGAAGGGAAAAAAAGAAAGGAAAGATAAAAAGAAAAAAAAAGGCTGCATTGCATTAAAAAAAGAGAGGGGAAAGAGTGAGAGGAGGTGAAAAGATGGAAAATGAAAGTGTGAAGGGGAGTGCAAAAGCATAAACCTTGGTGCAGTGTGTGCTGGCACAGAAGGGAATGACGTCAGATGAGGCACCAGTGTACAGCAATGTCAGGAGTGCAAACTGGGCTGCAAGCCCTAAAAAACACTTTTGTCATCTCATTCACAACTAACCCCCACCCGGGACAGCACGGTCTCCCTGTGAATAGATGAACTGTCACTCACTGTGTGATTATTGGCAGCACCACCCAGGTTTTCCCCAGAGGTGGTGGTGTGGGCAGTCTGCCTGCAGCAGAGCTAACAGTGTGGTGTCAGTGGTGTCCAAATGTCTCCCCCTGTGCCCAGGCAAGGCAAAACTCCTTTTGAAAACAAACAAGTCAAGACCAGGGTTGCCTCATGTACTCCTGTGTTTTTCAACCTCAGCAGGCAGCGTGCCAAGGTCTCCGGGTGCCAGATGGCTCTGGAGGGGTAACAGCCCTTTGCTGTTACCCTGGTGTGGGGGGGGAGCAAGGAGATCAGGCTGCATCGGGGGTCCCTGCCCGTCACCCCCTAATGCCTTTTTCAGACTTTCGCTAAGGCCATGATAACATGTAATGCCTTTGGGGTGGGAGTTTGTCTTTTCTTTCCTTTGGGCTTTTCTTCCTTCAGTCAGCTTCACCTGTCAGGAGTGAGTGTGGATGTCGGTGCTGTCGGGTGCCTGTTTCTAGCCCTGTGAAATGTGGACACGCAACAACTGACTGGAACAACTGAAACTCGTTTGTGCAGGAAAAGATGTCACAGCAGAAAGGGCAGGCTAGCAGAAAGAGAGGAGGGGGATGTATGGAGCAGGAAAGTAAAAGTTAATGGAGAAGAGAAGGGCAAAGGAAAACTGGTACTTGAGGTGACCAACGAGTCATTTGATGGCCAATAAAATAAATAAGCGGCTAGGCAAAATAAATCAGGCAGGTGGAAGAGTAGTTAAGGCTGGCAGGACATTTTGTTTTATGGCCCTGTGAGCTTGCTTTCTGGGACATTTCACTTTTCCTAAGGTTGCCTCTCTCACTGCTGTTCTGCATGTGCTAATTCTAAACCAGTGAACTCTAAAACACTCTAGCATGGGGTTTTTTGCTTCATTGTGGGGCTGATTCACGCCCTTCCCTACTCCTCCTTCTGCTCCCTGTGCCTCAGAGTGGGGAGCTGCTGCCCTGCTGACCCCACTCTTTGTTCGAGGGAGGCAAAGGGCGAAATGGTGTGGAGACAGACTGGTCTGTGGAATCTCTGGGTCTCAGAGGGGATTGTGCTGGAATAGAAGCACCCCTAGGAATGGGCAGAGGAAGGCATCCCTGTACTGCCTCTCAACACACCAGTATGGTATAAAACCCCTTTATCTGCAGGTTGGTCTCTGCACCAGAACCAGAGGGGCTGATGGGAGGGAGGAGAGGCAACGTGGTACTGACAGCGAGGAGGGAAGTCTCTGGATGTGTCACTGCAAAACTCCTGTCAGCGCCTTTCCCCAAAAGCTTCATAATGTTGTGACTCTTGGTGGCATTGAGATTCAGTGTTTCCACCAAAAACCAGCGATGCCAATGGCACTGGCCATGAGCATTGTAAATGCGCAGGCAGAGCCCACTACGAGGGCACCTTTGCATTGAATGAAGCCCCACACCTTCGGATGTGCCTGCGTGACTGTATTTTAAAGCTACATTTTATATCCTGTCTGTGAAGGGAAAGGGGATGCATATCAAGAATACTTAAAAAACATGTCTGGCTGCAAGGACTTACGTCAGCTTCTGGGGGACTTGTCGCAAAGCCAGCAACATCTTTGTCCATCAGTCAACTGCTGTTAGTCAGTGTAAACGCTGAAACCCCCAACGTGCCAAGCGATTCACTGGCTGCACTGCATGTGGCTCTTCCATGTGCTGCTGCTGCTGCTAAAGGTGTTTGTGTGGTGGGAGTGGGGTCTTTAGTGTAATCCTAAAGCCAAAGGACCCCAATATCCCAGTTAGCTGTACAGCTTGGCAAGCTCCAAGGGTCTTACTTTCCACCCCATTCCTTTTACAATTCCTTTTTCTCCCTCTTCTTATTCTTCCAGTGAATTAAGCCATTATCACTAAGAATTCTACTTTTAAAATAAGTTTTAGAACTTCGTGAGCTGCCTGGGGGGACAGAGCATCTCTTTTTGTTTACAGGAGGAAATAATTAGGTCTCTGCCAGACCATGCCTGTTGCGGAGTAGCTTAAAGAGACTTTTCTGGTGACATTAAGGGACAGAATATGTTGAGACGCCCAATAATGGCAAAGCTGTGCTTATGGTGGGCAAGCCTGTGCTGACAGCAGAGGACTGCTTCAGAACATTTGTACTAATGAACTTTCTTTGTGCTCTGCTTGTTTATCTGCTTTGTTCCCTTAAATGATGGCGCATTTGTGGATAATTTCCTCTGCTGGTGAGCTACCCCCATCAAGTTGAAAGTTGTCTATTTTTAAAATGCCAGCTGCCTCTCAGATAAAAAAGCCAGTGCTGATGTACCGTTGCTTGCAATGCATTATTCAAAGTCCTTTTTAGACTCTCTCAAATAAAGAGCTTCATTAATATTTCAGCAGTCGCTGTGATTCTCTCCAAGGGGGCTCCATTCCTTTTTCTCACTTGACACCCCTGTATTTCTGTGTGTAGTGAAGATGATTGGATTTCGAGCTACCTTTGGTAGAGCAAACTCTTCATTTTCTGGAGGAAGTGGATCTTAGAAGAAAATTTGACCTTGAGATTGGTGCTAAGCAGATACTTGGCATACCCAGCATCTTATCCCAGCCCCCAGAAACAGGAGTGGCTTGGGAGTGGAGGGGCTACTTTTGTGCACCAAACACCAACTGTTGTGTGTTATCACATGGACTGATCATTCCAGCTGGCTTTGCTGGCTTAGAGGGGAAATACGAAGGGGGATTGGAAAAAAGAGAATCAGAACAAGTTGGATTTCTATATGTAAAGATTTACTTAATAAGGTTTTCTTATTTAAACAGTAACTGCATTTGCACTCATTTCAAAAGCACACTAAGAATTATTTGCTTACTTCTCTCTGTTGGGTATAGAATCTTTGATAAAGCTGGCCTTTTAAGAAAGAACATAGTGATTTCCTCACCTGATGTACTGGTAGAAAATCAGTAGCAAGCAGGTCTAGAAAAAGTGGGTTTAATTCTAAGGAATAAAGACTGAGACAAGAAGTATCAACTGTTCTGAATGTGCTGAATAAGAGCAGTTTTCTTAATTTATAGAGTTCTTACTTTTTTTCCTTGTGATGCCACAGTAAAAGATTCCTTTGGCTTGATTGTGCATGACAGATTTTGATGCTGGGAGATGCAGATCTAGTGATACGGAGCCATGTAATAATTTTTAAAGGTAATTTCTCAATACATCAAGCAATTAAGTGTTTGAAGGGAAGACAAGCATTCAAAGCTGTTGCTTACCCATGAAACAAGAGCAAGAATGATAATGCCTGCTAAACATCAGTGGTGCAGTCTCCTGGGTGCACATGAGCTACGGGCTGGAGTCTGCCCTGCGAATGGAAGCAGCAGAGGAAGGGCTGATGAAGAGGCTGATCTAAATAGGGTGGGGAGCATCAGTTGCCAAAGAAATAAGGCAACCACAAGCATAGTAGGGTTTAGACAGCTGGTATCTGGACTCTGTGTTGGCTGCCTATGGTGTGCCTGGTCTGCATGTCAGGCAGCTCTTGCTCCGTAAGGCCTCCCATCAGGACAGCGTGCAAGTGGAAGTCTGTGGCTTTGCTTGCGAAATACTAGACATGCTGTGAGCTGCAGCTGTTGAGCATCCAGAAACTTAAATTCTGCTTTGCTGTTGAAGAAAATGATTCTGACTCGGCTTGTTAAGAATAGCTTAATGTTTCTCTCCTGAGTCAGCAGTAAAGTGATATTCTGGGCAAGAAATAAGTCTTGGGTTTGGGGCATTTTGTGGTGGGGCTTTTTTTGTTGTTGCTGCTGTGTTTTAAACTATAGTTCATGTTTTGTTTGTTACCTTATCCAGTGTGCAATTAAATTTCCTTTAGTTTCATGGGATGAATAATAGTTTTAAAAGTCCTGCTTTCCCAAAATATACAGAATGTTGTTTATGCCTTCAGGACGGAACTAACAGCTGCTGTTCTCAGAAAATAAAGATCTTCTACACACACACACACACACACACACACTTCACTGGAATCATTCATGACTCTCCCAGTGTAATTTGTTTAACATTTTAAAAAGGAGCTTGGCTTACAAGCTGTTCAGAAGGTACAGGAGAGCATATTGCATGGTGCTGGGAAGATGGAGGGGATGCCAAAGCTGCGCTGGTATATTTTGAAATATTGCATATTGGTGTAAAAGGGGTGAGCGGGGAGGGTTAGGCAGTAAAGCCCAGCACCCTGTGGAGGACGTACATACCCCGTGGGCTCGTGCTGCATGGCTGAGCAGCCAAGGCACAGCACTCTGGAGGTTGCAAGCTTCGGCATCGATGTATTGTTTATAATGTGTGAGTAGAGGGGTTCGCCCTGGCCAGCAGCACCCGAGGGGTGACCTGAGCATAGGGGAGCTGCACGGGGCTGGTGGGAGCAGCAGCTCCCTGCAGGTGCAGAGCCAGCACAGGATGTGTGCCGAGTCCCTGTCACAGCCCCTTCGGCGCCTGCTCGAGATTATCGTGTCACGCGCTTACAGGCTGACCTTAATCTTTCTAATACGGGATCGCCCTCCCTGAGAGGGACGATAAACAACCCGGATTTTCCTGTGGATGGTAATGTGGTAAGCAAGCCCGTAGCTCCAGGGAGGAAGCATTCACAGGGCACTGAAACGGGGAGGATGAAAAGAGTGGCCTGGGGAAAACGATGAGATTGCTTCTTATTTTTCCTACTCTGTGTCCATCAGGGCTTTTGGATTTAGCATTGGCTAGGGGGAAATTCCTCCTCCTAACATAGCTTTTCCTGGCCAAGAAACCTTTTCCCCATTACGTTAGGACTCCCTGAGACACTTCGGTTGGCTGCC
Source organism: Grallaria varia (assembly GCA_013396735.1). NCBI lineage: Eukaryota > Metazoa > Chordata > Aves > Passeriformes > Formicariidae > Grallaria > Grallaria varia. The sequence continues at coordinate 529,758 of VWZG01013351.1, read as the reverse complement.
GCTTGGCTTACTCTTTCAAATCACAGGAGATCTCTGCTTCTTGTTCCCTGTCCCAGGAGGGAGGGAAAGCGTTCCTTTCTTTTGTGTTCTGGCCCTGCTACCACTGCCTTTCCTTCAGCAAAGTGTTGATTACAATGAAATGTCTATTACCAATTCCTTGCTCGCTCTAAGTGTGTAATAGGTGGCTTGCTTTTGCACGGGTTGCAGAAGGGTCCCAGCCCAAGGGACCTGTCTGAGTGGTGTTTGGAGCCGTTGCTCCCATCTGGTTGTTAAGCATTTGACATTCATTATTTTACTCAAATGGTGGCTGCTGGAGAAATTGGGGCCATTGTGTCTGAGGGCTGGGCAATGTAAGAGCAGATGCTCCAACAGAAAGATGTGTGCTCGTGTCTGCCTGAGCTTGCAAATGGCTTAGCTTGGGAAACAGGAGCTAAATGTATTTCAAAAGCCCTTAACATTTGCTAATGTTTTTTTTTTTTTTTGCCTACATAGGAAGCAAGGGTTGTGAGCAGGAGCAGGGAAAAGGCAATGGTCAAAAAGCAAGTTCAAGTCATCTGGGCAGACTTTTGACCCAGTGTCTTAATGGATCAGGTTAGCACATGCAGATGTCTTTCTGTAGCTTTAGTCCCTTGTTTTTGAAGTTGTGTGTTTTCTGGAAATATGTTTCAACAGTCAATATTGGCACTGGTCAACTCCACACACCACCTCTGCTTTGGAAGGTTGAGATTTTTATAAGGGGACAAAGGTGTTAAGACTTTTCATGGTGAGACACATGGGTCTCTCTTATTCCTGTTCATTTTCCTTTTCTTCTTCCAAGTCAGTTCTGAAAAAGGTCGCCATGCATTTCTTGCTGAGACTCTCCCCCAGAGGGAAGAAGTCTTTCTGCAAGCCTCCTTACTTCTATTTGCTCAGAAAGGGACCAGGAGATTTAAGCCAGAAAAGCTGGTGTGTTTGGAGGACAGCCAAGCAAACAGACACTCGCACAAATCGGTGCCACTGATAGAGTGAGGCACTGCTAGAAGTGACTCAGAGGAATTGGCCAATATGTCCTGCAGCTACAAAGAAGCGTACAGAGCAAAATGTTGTTGTCAGCAGAACGTCTCATGATGCAGTAGGTAAACTTGTTTTTAATGGAAACTGGGAAGTGTGGCTTGGAAAAATGTCAGGCATAGCCTTGTAGGTAGACATTGGATGCTGTATTCTTAGATGTTTGCAAGACTGTAATGATTATTTAAGAGAGTAGATAGTTAATTTGTTAATTAAATGTTCTGTCATCTTGCTCCTCAGTGCCAGCTTGTCTGAGTCACCTCTTATCAGCTGAACCTTCCTTCCTACAAGTGTCAGAAACTTAGATTTTTGCCACAGCTTGATCTACACGTACTGGAAACGGCGCTGCTCATTTAAACCTGTGCAAATAAAAATGTTGCCTGTAGCACAGCCGGTGTGGTCAAAATTACTTCTTTTGTGGGAAACGTCAAAATTGTTGACCTGGCTTGGATTTTCTCCTGGGAACAACCACTGTACTGTTGATGGTACTGCAGAAACGCTGTTGAGTTGTACCAATGGACAAGCAGAAAAGGAGAGTTTGGTGTATCAGTAGGAGCTCTAGAGAACTGAACTGCTGCAGTGTGAGGCAGAGAGATGGCACATCACAAGTTCCTGTAGTGCAGCATCTACATTTCCTTCTAGTTTTTGCATCCCTGCCCTGGAGCTGGGGGTTTTGCCAGGCATCAGTGCAGTCCCACGCAGCTGCAGCCCCTTCACAGCCAAGTTTTTGGTGGAGATCCCAGCAGGGAAAGCTTATGGGAGGCTTGAAAATGTAACTTGGAGCCATGAGAAAATCCACGAAGCATCTGTCATGCCACCTCTTGCCTGGACAAATGTCTGATTTTAAATCTCTTTGGGAGGATATCAGTTTGGAGCTGAGCTCTCCCAGCTCCAGGGAACTTTTATGAGGGATCTCTGGCTCAAAGTTTCTTCTTGCTCATGCAGGAGACAAGAAGGAAGGTCTTTTGCTTCTAAAGCTGCCCAAGCCAAGAGGCTTCTGCAGAAAGAGCTGAATAGAGCCTGTCCTTCTGCGGGCCATCCCAGTGGGAGCTGGGGGGCTCAGTGCTGTCCACAGGTGTCACCACTACTGTCAACAGGACCTTGCTGTGCTGCTCCTACCAGCTCAGGACCTCTTGCAAAAGTAAAGCTCTTTTGGTATTAGGTGAGGTGTTAATCAAACACGTGCACTGCTGATTTACAACCCATACAAGAGCATCGGCAGAAGAGGGCGTGTAATTTTGCTAAGTTCGTGCAAGTTATGTAGTTGTGTAGTTACCTCAATCAAAGGCTCACATACTGAAAGTTTCTTCAAGACAAGAAAGTGAATTTCCTTTCCTGCAGGATTTTCAGTAATGCCTTAAAGGGCACATTTTGCTGTCACGACACAAAATGGCTCTTTTTGATAAGTACAGTGACAGTGCTATTACTACACAGTAAACTACGTCTTGGGCCTGAAATTAAGTTATTTGGACTTTTTAACTTTCTTAATAGGAGAGATTCAAAGGCTCTTTCCCCCTTTTCTCTTAGATCTGAAATTATTTAAAATTGCCACAGATGGACCTACTGGGCAGCATAAAGAATAATTCCTTGTGCTTGTGCCCATTAGTCTAATGGGAGTGAGGAGTGAAACTCATGGCCAGTCTTTGGAAATGTATTTCTGTGCCTATTTATTTTGTGTTCTATAGAGTCTTTACCTTCCACGAGTGCCTTCTGCTCATGAAAGGACAGCTCACTGACCTAGCTGAGCTGAGGTTTCATGTGTCCAGACCTGGGAAAGCTGGTTTGCCTTGCAGAGTCACTAAACCAAGTGTGCTGCAAGTCAGCCGGCCGGGCAAAGCACTCCTGGAAGAGCTGTGCTGCACCTTTTCTTCTTTGTCCACAATGCCCAGAGTGATCCAGCTGGCATACCCTGCAGGGGAAGGCTGGTTTTCTGTGGATGAATCAGAGACTGAGTTTTATGGTCTTTTCTTTGCTCCTGCCCTCCCTTCAGATGCATGACTGCTGCTGATTCCCAGTGTACACAGGTCATTTTCCATAGCTTTATTACCCTCAGTTTGTGGAAATGCTTGTTGAAATGTAGCTCATGATAGATTTGCTGAAGTACTAGTACCTGAAGCATTACAATATTAAATTATTTTTAAATAATGTTTGAATCATTACAAAATGCCCCAGAAAATAACTTTTCTAGGAGACCTATTATTTAAACAGGTGGTAAACCCAACAGTACATCTAAGGAGAAGGAAGAAATAGTTGTTTTGTTCTGTCTTTCCACCTTCTGTGAGAAATCACTTCCTTTTGCAAAAGATGTATTGTTTGCTAGCAATTCCTGTTGACCTAGAGAGCCTCGGACACTGATTGGGAAACTGCTGATGTGTCTGCGTTTCGCTGGTTCTCCAGAGAACCACTCAATGCAGTAGATGATTGTCTCAAGGCACTGAACTCATCTGTTGTGAGGACAGCAGTGCTGCTGCACGGGCTCTTGCCCACAGCATCTTGCATTACATGCCATTTGGAAATGTGGTTCCTCAGTTGTGGCGAGGGGAAGACTGACTGCCTTAGGAAGCTGCACAAATGTCTAACTGGAAAGTGCAATTTATCCTCAGTGCGTTTCTCTGCAAACCATACTCCCTGGCATGGTTCATCCTTATAGGACTAGTGCCGTTATCTTTAATGGCTTGCATAATCAAGTTCTCACATTATCCTACCCCTCACTGCATTTTACTTTGCTTCTCATTCTCCTCCAAGCCTCTGAAGAATGGTGTGTGTGCTGATTTGACTGGGAACAAACCTTTGCTGGTTGACCCAGAAATAAGTGCACAGGCTCTACTTCTCTTGACCATTCGGCCACCTAGGAAGCAAGGATGGCAGGCTTATTAATTTACCCTAATCAACTTCTGGAAGCATGTTTTATGTTAGAAGTAGTATCAGGGTTCATATATCTGTTCTCAGGCACCATCAGCATCAGTAAAAAACAAGGGCTGAGACCAGAAAAGGATTTGTGCGATGTGCACCCTGCACTGGGGAACGATGGGATCGCTGGCCTTAGTCCAGGAGAAATGTGACCCAGTAAACTTCTTGAAAGACTGTTCAATCACTCTCTTTATTATGCCAGAGCATACAGGCTGTACACAGGATGAATGGCATTTTCATAACTGCTGCCAAAGGAAATATTTTCTATGCTGCTTGTAGTAGTTTTCTCCACATTGGAGTCTCGGCTGGCAGCAGAAAAGGGCTGCTCCCCACCTTTTCACGGGGGTGGGCTGTAATGGGGCAGCTTGAACTGAAGTGAGACTTAGGGAGATCCTTCACCAGTGACTTAATTCCATCAAGCCTAAGCACAACTCCATGGGTCTGTATCTTTGCAGAGGGATCCACACACTTTCTGTAGTCGAATAGACCAGGAGCGAAATAATATAGGACAAAAGTTCTTTTTGATGAAATGCACCGTGGACAAGGGATGTCTGGAGGAGAACAGCAGTGTGGTTGCTTTGCTGGAAACGCAGTGAGACGCCCTGGCACCTGAGAACTGTGGGCTCCTCTTGCAGCGAGGGTCTGTAGTGTCCATCTCATGCCGTATGGACTCCTTCTCCAGGGCTCCTCAGCTTCCCCCCCAACTACTTTTGGATGACAGGGGCAGCACTCACACACCAGTGATGCAGATTTCACGCCCACTTGCCACTTACCCACCCTTGCTGCCCCCCTCCCAGTGCACTGCAGGAGGAGGGGGAGACCTTCCTCTGTTGCTCCAGTCTCCCAGGCTGCCTAAAGAGGACTGTGAAGCTCCCTCCTCCCTTCCTGGCAGCCCTGTGGTGGGTGAGCACTGGCTGTGAGCTGCTGGCCATGAGCAGCCTCAGCGGGTCCAGTCCTTGTGCCGGGCTGTGGGATGTGAGGGTCGAGTTCTCCTGCTCTGTCACTGATTCAAGGCTGGCGAGGGCAATTCCTTTGACCCCTGTTGCCGTTTGTCTGCAACAGATGATCCAGCTTTGGCTGCTGCGTGTGGAAAGTTCTGTCTCTGAGAATCAATGTTACTATTGGACACCTGCGATGATGAAGCAACCAAAGAAAAATCCTCAATAACGTCAGAAATAGCACAGTGTCTCCAGGTGGTTTTTTTAATGCCTCAAGCCTTTTCTCTAGCCTTTGCCCTTCCCAGTGGTTTATTGCTTTCCCAAAATAGGTTTCCTGGGAAAAAAATTTTCCACTAGATTCAATCTGAAGCGAGAGTGACAAGCTGTTTATTTATTTAATTGGTTGTATGTTCCAACCAATAAATTAATCTTCTCGGTGTTTGATTTTTGAGCAAGCAAAGCTAAAGGGGAATGCATACCAGAGATGTGGGGCTCTCTTTTTCATGTTTCATCAGCTTTTTGTTTAAATAAAAAGCTTAATTAAGCATATGGTTCTCATTACTGTCTAAGTGTGGCACCAAAAGAGCATGGATTGGGATTGAGGGTAGTTTGCTGTTTCTGTGCAGCCCATCATTTTCTTCATAAAAACAATCCCTGCATAAAATTATTTTGTCATCTCAGTGTATTTATCTTTTGCTACTTCATGTGTGACTTTTGGAGATTTTCCTGGCATTCTGACAGTCTGAGCTTCCCCAGCACTCCGACTATATTTTTCTCCCAAGCTTCTAAAATGGCATTAGATTTGATACTTTTTTATTACTTTTTAAATCTACTTTTTTTTATGCATCATAAGCCACAGTGATCACAGTTGTGTGTACAACCCATCTGCACACAAAACAAGAATGAAATATGCAGGGTTCATTAGTCAGATGTGGTGAATGACTTGAAATGTTTAATTAAAGAAAAAAGGCAAAGGGCCCCGTGAATCAAACGTTCACAGAGTAACAGAGGTGGGGAAAAAAACTTAGTAAATAATCTGCTGTTTGAAATGTAGGTTCCCTGATTTGCCCACAGTTAGTTCCCTTCCATGTTTTTTTGCAGGGATCATCAGTCAGTAAAAATATATGACACCCTCAAATTTTTATTTCTTATGGAAATTCTGTTATGTTAATTCTTTTGCCTTGGTGGAAGACCTTTTGTCCTTAACCTGTATTAAAGCTAAGCATTTCTGAAGTCTAGAGTGTACCTTTGTTTAAGAATGTAATGTCCATATCTTTCCCAACAATGACACAGCCCTTTTATCTTGGAACTTAAGCTTTGGAAAAGTCTATTCCCACTTAGGAAAAGTCTATTTCCACTAAATTTTTATGAACAAGCTTGCAAAAGCAAACTTCTGACATCCTCGATAATCAGCCCTTGCAAGATTAAAAAAAGCACAAAGAGAAAGTAAGTGCTTTATGTCTCTGGATGCTGTTAAATTTTTGGTGTATTTTTAAACCTTTCCTGACAATTCATGCTTCTTCTGAGCTTCTCATCAGTACAGAAGTTGAACAGAATAGAGGTTATTTTAGCTAATTACAGCGTGACGTTATAGCTTGAAATGGAGGATGAGGAATGAACAAGCACTTTGAGTGCCCATATTCCATTTTGTGCAGGCATGTTAATAGCTGTATCTGTTAGTATATTTTTAAGGCTGTGTTCAGTCTCAATAGGGTGATGTTTGTCTGTGGGCCCCCCTCTTACTCTGTTTGGGCCCAGTGTGTTTCTGACAATGCCTGTACTGTCTCTGTGCCGTGAGCCGAATGGATGACTTGTAGAGGGGACTGAGATGTTACACTGGCTTGTCAGTGATGCTCTTCATTTGTATTCTGCTCAGGGGGCCAAGCCACTGAGGAGGAGACGTGCCAGAATGCTTTCCTTACAAGAGCCCCTGCCCTCTTTAATTTTCCCTTGCACTACTTTACTCCAGTGAACCTTTCGCTTTCAAGGTGTAACTGTTCCTGCAGCACAGAGCTTGGCTTTAGATGATGAAGCAGATAGGATGAGCTGTACCTACAAACCAGTGTGTTGTTTTGGGCTGGTTTATTTTTGGCTGTGAAATGCAGCATTGGGAAATAGAGAGCTGCATTGAGAGCATCTGGTGCCTGCCCTCTCCCTGGCTGTGAGGGGAATTTTGTGTGGGCAGAGAAATGTGAAGTATATTGTGAGAGTGTGGCCTGTGCAGAGCTGCCTCTGAAGCAATAGCTAGTTCAGGTTTTTAGGGAATGGCACATGCTCTTGGAAACTGGTGAATAAGAAGCTCCCAAAGTGCTGTTGTTTTAAATCCAAAAGGCTGGTTTTGCTCTTAATCTAAAAGGGTGCTTGTTTGAGACTTGACATACTGCTGTGGTATGTTTTTCCTAAAATGGTGCAGTGAAGCATCCTCAGTATTGAGGTGATGTGTAGACAAGTGCAGTGTCCTTGCCTGCTCTGCTGGCTCAGACAGGGCAGCCTTCAGGGAGAAGGAAAGATGTTTTAACCATATGAGGTAATTTTGTACCCAAGTTCTGGAGTACCTTCTTGTTAAAATCTTCTGAGTTGGTTCTATGGCTTTCTGGAAGGTGAAGGGTGCTGGTTTTCCGTGCCGTCATCCTGCCTTGCTTTCACTGCAGCAGTTTTCAAGTCTGTGACACGACAGTCCCATTTCTGGGACTGCTGATGCAGCACAGGGCCATTGCAGGAGAGACTTTGAGCTGTATCCTTGTGCTCCACACTGACAGGGGCTGGGCAACTCTGGCTCATCTCCCAGCAGCCAGTGATTAATGTAAAGTTCGGCAGCACAAACTTTCACCTTCTGCCACATGAGTTGTCCCCGCCAGTGAAAGAAAGTTCTGACTATTCTGGTGTCAGCTCCAGTCTGTGCTGCTGTTCACACGCTGGTGTGACTTTTCTCTCCTCCAGCCTTCCTGCAGCTCTCTTTTGCCCTCTGCCCTTGAAGACTCCTGTGTAAAGGCCAGATCAAACAGTCACCCTGAAAGGAAAACACAGAACAGAGAAAAGGCAATTTTGGTGAGGATTGCAGGTCATGTGTCAGGTCGAATTAGTCCCTGATGGAAACGGCAAAGAAAACGTAACACTGAAAGAGCAAATGCAGTTTACTGAGGAAGGGTCTGTGGCTGGTTTTGATGGCTTCGGGGTCATCTGCATGGCTGCCTAGAAACCCTCTCTGCACTTAAACTCATATGTGCCAAAGTCTTTCAAGTGAGGAAAACAAAGATCAGGAGGAGGTTGCTGGACATTGGCCAGAGCAAGTGCCTGACCATTTCTGTGAGCCAAGCTAAGAACAGTACAAAGAATCTCCTACCTTGCTATCCCAGGGAGTGCCATGGCACGAATGAAGATGCCCATTTCTTGGACTGTAGTATTATTTTCTTCTGAGCCTCTCGTTGCCTGCCTGCCTGTCCTGGAAGACAAAGATTTAATTCTAGATTTAGACAGTCACATGTTGAGTCAGAGGCAGTTAAAAACTCCTGGGTATCTTCCTAAAGAAAACCGTTTTCTCTGTTATACTTCCCTGGTCCTTTAGGTGTGTATTGGAAGCAAAGGTCTTACTCTCTTCTTGAGTTTCACCAGCTTTTGATATGGTGGGCACTCCAGCATACTGGTTTTGTTGCCTCCAATGTTAGGAAGAGAGGAAATTATTCTTCTTGAAGAGCATTTTGGATGAAGGCGTGGTAATCAAAAGGAAGTTCAAACAAATTCACCAAATACTTTGTCCTGGATCCATGCTAAACGAACACATGTGATGGCAGAGAAAGCCCTGATCTTCCTGGGCTATGAATGAATAAAAATTGTTCCTAATTTCAAAACAAAGAGAAAAATAAATGCTGTTACAATCAGAAAACTAGTTGTTTGTTGTATTCTATCAGGACGGTTGATCCTATATACAGAGCTAGAACAATCATGCTGTAAATTCTGTTACCTCTTTTCCTTCATCAGCGATGGATGCAGGGAAGCAAACTTAAAGGAAGTCACATCACAGCAAGTGAGGCAAGGCAGAAATAGCAGGTGGGCATGTTTGGTGCCTGATTCATTTTGAACTGAGTGTCAGAAAGAGAGGTCCCAGCATCCTCTGAACAGAGATGGGGTGATCTGTCGAAGTCCCAGAGCTATGTTGTTTCCATGCATTACACATTTGTTCTTGTTGCAACAATCACCATGCATGTGGAATTTTCTTACATAATTAGGAGGAATGTGATCACGTTCAACCCTGAGAGCAAATGAGCTTCTGCAGCAGCAATTCCCATTCATGTGTGCTCTGCATACCAAGGGGAAGAGGAATACAATGGATTTTATGTGTCTAAGCAGAACACAGTGTGCAATTGGAAATGTCACTTCTTGTAAAGCAATTTTCTGTGCTGATGACTGGACACTTTTCATTTGAAATTTTCATTTGAAATTAAATTCCTCTTGGCCCCTCTGCATATTGGGGTTTGGACTGATGAGTAATTTCACACAAGTTTGTGCATCATCTCTGTTTTGCGTCTTCTGCTTCTCTCAGCACTGTGCAAACGGATGGCAAGAAGAGAGCATGACTCAAATTATTTGTTAGCCCTTCTGTTTTCTCTCATATAGGAATTTTGCTATTTCAAAATTATCTTTCAGCCATAACTAGGCCTGTGCAAAATTGATAAACAGGTGAAACAATCACCCTGCTTTATGAGTCCCAGCAACAGGCCAACAGATACAGTCTGTGGTGCTGGCTAAGCAAAGTCTGTGAATTAACTACATTTTCATCAGGTGAAGTGTGTAGCTTGGGTTTGCTCTGAGACAAGTGTTTGAGTAAAGGATCAACTCTCTGTTTTGCAGTATTTTCAGCAAGCCTAGGAAGGCATTTTGGAACTAAATAGCCCACCTTCCCCAAAATGCTCTCCTGACTGCAAGACGCTTAAGGGTGATCTCACTGTCTCTTTCTCATACTTTGACTTCTGACTAGACTGAGCCTCTGATGCAGATGTCAGCATGTTCCCAATTATTACAGCAATGTCCTTGAGTGGAGCCATCTCCAGTCAGAAAAATCTGTAGAGTTGAATATAGCAAAGTGCTGTTTCAACTCAAGTTTGGCTTTCTTCCAGCTGACTTTGCATTTGTTCCCAAAGTCAATTCCAGGACAACTTTTTCTCCCCTTTTCTCTTTTTTCTCCTTTCTCTGTTCCTTTCTCCCAAAGCCATTTCAGTGAACAGAAGTCACGTAACTTGTATTGACATCTGAAAGATACAGCTGAATATGAATTCAAGGCTATTTTTCAGTTGATGTTCTGTGCCATTTTTGTCAAAAATCTTTTCCAGAGGCTCGTCTATGAGAGGAGTGGGATATCTGAATGCACTTCATTTGGGATTTTCACATTTAAAAGTTTGCTCTTCTTCCCTTTAGAGATAGCTGAGTGGCCTGCCTGTCTGTAATGTATCTGTTGGCATTATTACACTGAAAAACTGGAAAGTGTCTCTGTTCTTGCTCTTTTGCTATGAAGAAATTTTGCCAGAATCAACCCATCTTCTATTGTCGTGTGAAGTTTCCAGAATAATAATGGATGCTGACTTCCAAATATTTGGAGTTCACTAATTAGAAGAAATTATCTCTGTGCTCCACAGCAGGGGAACTGTGTATGCCATCCTTGCCTTCCTGGCCCCAAGGGGGCTGGAATGAATTCTGGGGTGTAAAAAAGCAACTCCTGTACTGTGCAAAAGGCCCATGAGCTGTGGGACAGCACTGCCCTGGCTTTGTAATGTTTTCCAGAGAGGCCATGCTCCACCAGGAGAAAGCCTAGTGAAAACGGACAGACCCCAAATTTAAAAGGTAATCTGAAAGGTTATGCTTTTCTTACTTATGAGAAACTAGGCCTAATGTTTCACTGAAGATATAACATAAGCTGTTCCTCTCTGGTAGCATCCCAGGTCATGTCTTGAAAAATTAAAATAAAAAGGCTCTGGGTCCTGGGCTAATGATACAGCTTTCAAAGAAGTGTTGCTCTAAAAATATGCTAGAATTCTATAAAGATTAACATCAGTGAGAACCCTGAGGCGTGTTGGGATGATGTGCTTCCTTAGGTAGTAAATAATGTAGCCAAAATATTTTTAAGATGAGAAAGGTAAAGTCCATCTGAGACCTCATGTGCTGATGCTGTGCAGCATCCTCTCTTCGTGCCCAGCTGCATTGATCAGGAAAGTGAACGTTTAAGCTGGGGTTTTTGGATGAAGTGCAGGGCACACAGGTGGCTGTCATGGTGCTCTACATTACCTGTACAAGAAATCTCACCATTCCAGCCAAGCCCTGAGCTAGCCTTGAAGCTGTTGCCCAGCCAGCACAGGGAACACCCCTGACAGAGCCTTCATCCCAAAGTAGGCATCAACCGTGGGCATTTCTCTCCATTGAGTTTTCTAGGGGCTGGAATTTCTCTTCTTCTTCTAAAATCAGGTCAGTCGAATCATGTTCTTAGTAAAAGGTATTTCTCTGCCATCACATTGTCTGAACAGCACAAGCCATTTGTGACTTCATTTTCAGTATTAATTATGTACTTGCTGCATGTAAACTTCAGTGGGATTTGTTATCGCTCTTATGGTTATAATGTTGTTTTAGCACTTGGTGCTTACAGTTGTAAAGTTGAGATTCATGGAAAACTAGGAAAAAATAGGTTGGAAGGAGAATGCCAGGATATTACCAAGGTCTTCTCCCTGCTTCTGGCTGTGATCAGCAATACTTCAATCATGCATCACTGCTATTAATCCACCCTGTGTTTGAAGAACTCTGCATAAAATCCATTTCTGTGCTTTGTTATCATTATATGCAGTTTTTATAATGTTTGATCTGAGTCATTCTTGCCCCAATTTCAGTCCATTATTCCTTATCTGCTGTGGTTATGGAGAACAGATCGTTCTATTTACTTCTGTAACGAGTTTCTATGTACGTAGAAGTCCATTATCACCCTTCCCCTAGTGTTGCCCTTTCCAGATGAAAACAATGCAATTTTCTTTAACCTCTCCTGATAAATTGCATTTTCTAGATATCTTTCTTGTTCTTTGACCTCTCTTCCTTTGGTGCCTTTTTTTTTTTTTCTTTTTTTTTTTAATTTAAAGTACTTGGTGCTAGAGACAATACTTCCTCTGGGGCCTTATGAAGCTGAGCAGAGGAGAAGAATGAGCTGTATTTCAGGTGATGTGGCCTCCTATATTTATTAATCCAAACATGTTTAGTTTTCCTAATAGTATGCCTTCACTGAGGCATGTTCGCCTTATAGGCTGCTGCACCCCAAATCTTTCTCTGAAGAGCTGTTGTCTGAAGAGTTTTCCACAACCTCTATTTGTACAGTTTGTTGTTTCTCTATGTAACAGAGAAATAGCATAATAACTACCCTTCTAGCCATGTTGAATTTCAAAGCATGTCTTCAAATGATGAAATAATCTCATATAATCTTGTCCTTTGGTATAATTGCGTTCCCTCCAGACTTGTGTGCTACAAATTTTAACAACCATGTCCTCTACTTCCTCTTCTCCTTCACTAATGTCAGTGTGGAATAGAACCAAGAATAAGGAAAAAAAGGGGGAAACATACTTGACATCTCTTTTTGCTTTTACAGTGTCCCAGTAATGACACTTATGTGGGTCCTCCATTTGTTCCTGGTTTCATACAGATTATGCTGCCTTGGTTGCTTATGGGAACATCTGTGAATGCAGCATCCATAGAAGTGTGGCTGTACATGAAGAAAAAGCTATAAAAATATTTTAATACAGAGGTATCTGGGGATTTCCTGTGGAAGTGAAAACTCATGAGCTGCTAATATACTGGCTTCCTCTTCACTTTGATTACAGCCCTGTTGCAACAGTGAGTGATTGTCCAAAACAATGTGGGCGTAAATGCAGGTTCCTCACATGAAAGTCTTGATTTGAGATATGAAAATCTTAATTTGAGATAAAAATCATGCAGGGAAATGTAAATCAGTCATAAACAGAAGGATTTTGGAAGCTGGTAAGAAGCAGATATCGGAATGGCCACAGTGTTCAAGAACATGCAATGAGATGCTGGCATTCAGCAACACTGGCACTGAAAACTCCCATAGGCCCCATAGACTTGAAAGCTAAATTATTTCACAGACTGAAGGCAAATGTAGGTTCAAGTGCTATATAGGTCCCCAAATGGGTTGCCAGTGCGTGGGTTTTACAGTAGGTTCTTTTCATAGTATTTTTGCACTTCTTTATGTGCGACAGCTGGGGAGAACGGGGATGGCGTGTGTGGCACTGACAAACACTCAAACTGAAATAATCCTGAAGAAGAGAGTCTTCGTGCCGCTTTCTCTTTGGGGTTCTGATGATAACAGCAGATGTCTGCAGTGATGGAAGATGCAGGCTCCTGCTGTGAAAGACTGTAATAATGAGAAGCATTTGATGTGCCGACTCTGTTTCATTCTTACTGATGAGTTGATGCTTTAAGTATAGAAATAATTACAGAAACTTTGATCAGATTTAGTTTAGGTGCAACTGGAATTGATTCCCAGAGAGGCAGCTTGCGTGAACTGAAAAGTAACTAAGGCGTGATAAGGCTGGGTGTGCTAACTTGTGGGCTTTATTCCTTACGCATCCCTGTTTCCCCATCTACTTAGCACTGATTTTATGCTAAGTATCTCTTTAGAATTTCCTTGTTCTTCAGTTTTTAAAATTTAAGGTTGTGTGGCATCATTTTGGTTGCCTGGTTATCACAGCTATAGGGAAAACAGACTTCTTGTTAAATATGAATCTTCCAGTGACACTCTGGCAGAGTCGAACTACAAACCAACCTGCCTGATGCTGCAGTCCGTGTGTGCCGCGTCGCCTGGTCCTGTGCAGGGAGGAACCTGGGGCAGCCGCAGGGGATGAGCCATGCAGAGCCTGGGATTAATGCTGCCCTTTAGAGCAATCACTCGGGGCTGGTGGACTGGAACACTTCCAGGGAAAGGTACTGATACCAAAGTATCTCCGCACGTCGCTGTTAATACTGGGAAGGAAAGTGCCTGAGGGAAGGACAAAGCTCTGTAAACAACTCTGAGATGGAAATTCGTGCCGCAGCCCTTTCGGTTGCTGTCGCTGAGGGCAGGCCAGCAGGAAGCCTGCAGCAAGCTGTTGCTTTCTCCAGGTCAAGGGAAACATTTGAGAAATAACCTCCCCCTGCTTTATTTTGCTTTTCATTCTTGTGAAAGAGCGGAGAATGAAGACTAAATGGGCAGCAGTTATTGTTTCGCGGCCAGTGCCCCAGGGAAGTGGGTGCAGCCTGGTAGCTGTGCTGCTCCCCAGTCACCTGCCTTCCCATGGAAACTACAGATCCGTAGTGTGAGAAACAGAGTCCCAAGCCCAAATGGGGTTTTGAGTAAGAGTTTATTATATGGTAAAAGCAAAACAGCGCTGGGTGCGGGGGGGCCTTTGCTCCGCCAAAACTGCACACCAATGCAGGGTATGTTTATAGAGTTAGTTCATACATATTCATTACATCATATGAATATACATTTTACATCATTATTTCAAGAATTCAACAGATGTTTACCTAGACTAATCTGTTATCGATACAACAGACTATAAATTCTCGTATTTCTCGACAAGATAGTGTGAACATCCTGTTGGCTAAGCTTAGTTTAGCTGTAACTCATGTCCAAGATAAGGTGAGACACTCTGTTTGTTTTCAGTTCTATAAGGGGCAGTTAAGTTTTAGAATCTTTTTCTCCCTTCCGGAGGTCGCACTGACCTCCTTCATTCTCATTTCGGCACGAATCACTAGTTTCGTTTATCACATGTAGTGAATTTAAATGTCCCTTTCCCCACACCACAAGCTCTCGCCCTGAGCTTTTTTATATCAACAAGGACCAGGTGCCACCTGCCAGCCAGGAGCAGCTCCGAGGACGTGAAGGCTGGAGGAGCAGCCATGGGCCCCACTCTGTGAGGTCTGACCGCTCCTCCCCGCGTGCCCGCCGGCAATTAAAAGGTGGCTGTGAAATGGGGGACGGGCGGGAGAGGGTCATTTTTGGAGGGCTGCTGGTGAATGTGTCACGGAGCCGTCCGCCTTCACACGGCCCCGGCGGCGAAGGCCCTGCCGTGGCACCGGCGCTGTAATTAGCGGGTGGCCATCAGCAGCCACTCGCTTCGGCCACGGGCATTCGGGCTCACTGAAGCGGTCAATGCGCCGAGCTGTGGGGTTTGTGCTTTAATGACTGTGTTTTCCCGGTGCCAAAACCAACTGACTTTTTCAACCTGGATTTTAGGCTGATTTGTGGCTTTGTTTTTGTTATTCAGGAGAAGATTGGTCTTTGCTTTCCCCGAGTAAATTCCTAGAGCTGTGTTGAAACATTGATAGGAGGCCTTATTGACATTTCTGTACAGTTCCCTTCAATTTACATCAATTAAAAGGACCTCACTGATTGAGATATATGCAGATCCCTTTCTGGAGACAGTTTCAGTGCACCTCTTTAACCCTCATCCTTATCATGTTAGTCCACTCTGCTGGAACCGCTTGGGAATGCAGGAACCCTTTCAGGGCTGGAAGCTCAATTTTCCCCGAAGGCATTTTCTTTACTTTTTGTTGGAAGATCCTGAGTCATTTTTAGCTAAGAATGTTTCAGCACTGATGGATGGGCAAAATTATGTCTCCCCCTGACCTTCTGACTTGCATAATCTAACTGATAAGGAGGATGGAGAGGAGATTGTGACAGTTTTACACCACCAAATGTTATTTCTGCAGGAGCCAAAGGGTACCAGATCCTATTCACTCTATTGCAATGTGATAAGCCAATACATCAGGATTTTTACTGCCTTTTAAAAGATTTTTGGGAGTGCAGTTAACTTAGATGATTTTAAGTTAAGGTACCTGCCTCATCTGACACGTTATCCATTTCCATTATTTTGTTCTGTGGTGGTAGGAAAAGTGCTTCCTCCCCCTGAAAATGATCACTGTACTTAAGGTCTGGGGTTTTTGTTGCTGACACGTCGTTCTACAGCACTAGCACTTCTCTGGCAGTTTGTAACAGCATGACTGTGGGAAAGGAGAATGAGGTCTCACATCTTGGTGGGCAGGGTAGGATCCAGGAGTCTGCATTACATCACACTGAGAAAGACTGATTTTGACCTGATTCTATCAAACTCAAAGGCTGACAGTAAGAGCAGTAAATATGAACTCCTTTTGGTGTCTGCAGTTGCAGGGTACGATCAGCCTGCCCTGCCTTTGGCTAGAGAGATGGACAGTCAGCATCTGGAAGTGCTAACAAACTTTGGGGGCTTTTTCTCATGATTGGTTTGTTTTTTCCAAACTATCAAATAAATTTTTCAAGTTTGCTAATCATGTGATTTGGGTTGTGCCCTGACAGCCTTCCTGTGCAGTTGTAATGACTGCTTAGTGCATAGGTCTCCATCTTTTGCCTTTAATTCAAATTACTGGTCTGCATGGGGTCTCACCTAATGCCTTCCTATGCCCTCCTGCCCTCCTACGCAAGGATAAGGTCATTTCTATGAAAAAGTCCACAGCAAATGCAGCAGGTCCGTGCCTGGATCTCTGTGGTGTGGTTCTGAACCACTAATCTCTTCTGTGGTTGCTGATGTGCATTTGGAAGCATGAAATGACATCATAAGGCTTTAAAGCTGATGCTGTCAGATAACTTTGCAGTCTTATCTTTCAAAGTCAAATTTTTTTTTTCTTCAAATCTGTACATATGGTATAATTCTGGGCACCTTGTTTGTACCCATCTCTTCTCTTTGTCTGCCCTCTTCCATGAATTATTCACAGATTCATAAAAAATGATGTAGGTACATTTTGGGAGATTTTTCAGATGTTGTTTCTAGAATAAATTTGTACAATACAAAAGGTAGCTCTAAAAAACCATTTGGCATCAGGTAACAAGGCTGTAAACCTAAGCACCTGCTTCACACCCAAGCTGCCATAATCTGGAGGAATTTTTAGGAGGCAGTACTGCTTGCAATGTGTGATACTACAAGTGTCTGCTGCCTGACTTAGTGTGCAACTAATACTTAGTGGCTGTATTTACTGCATGCAACAGCCTGATACAGCACAGCAAGCAGAACTGCTCTTCAGTGTCATGGGATTTCCCTGGTGTTACGGCTTAACAGAAGGATGGGGCCATCTCCTCTCTGAGACATTTGGAACCCAAACTCTCCAAAGCAATTTTCATTAGGCTGTACCATGTGCACTGAGTGTTTTTATGCCGAGGCTGGCAGAAACCAATTTGTTGACGCTCTGTTTACCTTGTACTCCACGCTGTGCTGTGTTCCAGATAGGAAAGGAAAGCATTGCGTCTCCTGCTCTCATCACCTGGGAGAGGGATTATGACGGGAAGCAGAGCATCCACTGGAGCTGGAGCTGTTGGCCATATATCTGCTGCTCACATAACCGATAATCTTCTACGTTCAGCACGAAGCATCCGGAACAAAGTGCTACCCGCGCCGTTCCCCTGCTGACATCCATCGTTCTAGTTTCCAGCTGCTCGCAGGTTTCCAGGGCATCAGCTGTGTCCGCAGCTGCTGGTCCTCTCACGTATCACTCAGGGCCTGGGACAGGCTTTGTGCAGAGTTGCCCACCAACTCATTCCCTAAGGGCTGGCAGATTATCCCTTTGAAACCTGGCTCCTCAGATTTTTTGTACGTGGATGTAGATGTGTATGTGTGTTCATCTAATGCAATGTATAAAATCATACATGAGGAACTTCTAGAAAAAGTAATTATTTTGCCATGTGCTATTGGCTGCTTTGCCAGGCTTCACTCTCCTCGCCTGATCTATGCTTTTTCTTACATACACCCTTGTTTCAGCCCTTGAATGTCTTAATGTCTTAGACGTTTCAGTCACTCAATCTGCTATAGAAACATTTTTCTTCTATGGACCTCCAAATTTCTTTGCTTGAAGCCTGTCAAAGGTGCAATTTAAACAGCCATAGCTTTAATCATGTTCTTGGACTTCTCCTGAACAGGATTTACACTGCAAGCGAAGTAGGAATTTTTCCTTTCCCTTGGGACTTGTAGCACTTCCATCTTACCTTGGAAAGGACCCAAGATACCAATTTTTAACATTCTTACTCTTTTTTACAAGAAAGTGTAAGTGTTACATCATGTAACAGACTTCAGCATCCTCCAAGCCTCCTATCCATCATATTGAAAGGATACAAAAAATAGCTGCGGTAAGATTTGGAAAGTGGTCTGATGCTTTTCCAGAAAGGTGGCATATGGACGATACAGGGTAGCTCTTTTTCAACATTTCTTTCTTGCCTTCCAAACCCAGTTGTGGCTTTACCACCTGCGTGCAATTCCATGGTTTCAAACTCGTGCTGCAATCACCTTGTATGCCCTCCTTCCCCATCACATATTCCAATTCATACTCTGCAACTCTGCTATAGAGAGACTTGAAGAGACTCTTCAAATTTGGCACAGAAAATGTGGCTGCTACAGAGCCTGTAATGCATCTTTTTGCATTTTATTCATCGCTGAAAGGGGATTTGGAGAGGGTGGGGAACTGAATAAAATGTGTAAAATTTTTTGCCAACAGCATGATAATTAAAAGGGAGACGATAGTAGTATATGTAACAATATTGTTACATGTGCACAAAGCAGGGCTGATCTTCATGCTGGAATTTGGATATTTCTGAGCCATGTGCCTTTAAGACCTACATGCTGCTGTTACATTACCTTAGGGCTTTTCTTTTGAATTTCCAGCTTCAGAAAACCAAGCTTGAATTTTTTTTTTCCTTCCTTCCCCTGATGACACTCTCAAAACCTGGGGTTGTTTATTTGAAAGAAAAGTCCCTGCATATACGATATTACGGTGCGATAAGATATGTTGCAGTAAATAGGGGTAGAATCATGTGGACATCACTGTCATAGAGCTGGCATGGCTGGGTTGACTGTTACTTCCCCTTTGCAACACCAGCTTTGTAATTTTTGTCTATTGCTCCCTGACATCTCGTGGCAGCACTAGGTAATGCAGTTAATTGCTTAAAATTTTGCCAGAAGGGTAGCTCCAACATTAGATTTTGAAGCTTCAGTGGCTTTGCTGGAAAAGAATCTAACTTGGCTGTTGGTATTGTATTTTGGAGTGGTTTTCCCCACGGGATAAGAACACTTCTAGAAGGATGGATTTTGAACAGGCCAGACCTTTCAGTAAATTGTGAGGTTATATATAAATATATGACATTAGAAATTAAATGGAAGGTTTGCATTGACATTGTGCATGCTGTTTTAAAATGCTGCCAGTGAAATTTCACTAAGAATTCTTTGATCCTTCAAGAGGAAAAGGCTGATGATAGCAATGCTAAAGAGGTGAATGCCGTTGGCTACCTCTTTGATATTTTCTTGTTCTAACAATTAATTCCCCAAACATGTTACGTGTTTGCTGGTTAGCTTTGAGAAAATGGCCAAGTCTGGAAACAAAATTATGCTACATTCTCAGCTAGAAAGAAAGGTACTTTTCCTAGAAATAATTGAGTTATTTCTATTCCTTCCCTTTCCTCCCCTTCTTAAGTGCTGAGTGGAGACAAAAATGAGGATACAAGAAGAAAAGTTGGTGGTAAATACACATGTGTGTGGCACGTGCAACAATATACGAGCTCAGTGCAGTTCCAACACAGGGCTCGAGGTTTGTGTGAGAAGGTGCCAGTGAACCTCCCCCTGATACTCAGGCGCTGTGTCACTAACAAATAACAAGGTTTCTCAGTGAAGACCAGTGGCAGAAATGGATGGATAAAACACTGTTAACAGGAAGGGCAGCTTGCTCTCTAATGGTTTGTTTTCTATTCACAAGTTCCCCTTGTTACACCTGTTTTAGCCTTCTCTCTGGGTAGGAGTATTGAGACCTCGGTGGGAATGTAAAGTGATAGTGACTGTTTTGTGTGGCATACTGCAGATTGGACTCCTATTCCAGTTTTAGGTACAGTGCCTGAAAAGCCATGTTTCTTTCCCTCTCTAGATTCCAGTCCCAAGATAAGAACCCAGCCAGCTAATACTAGGAAGTGCAATCCCCACAGCTTCTGAGTAGTACTGCATTCAGGAAGGGGCTTTTCCACCATCGCTCCTGTTTTTGTGCTCTGTGCCATGTTGGCAGTTCTTATATACGTGGGTGGCATGGCATGATCAGCAGCTTCTCCTATCTTTCTCTGGCAACAGCTGCAAATATCTTCTTTTCATTCTCTTCCTGATTTGTTGTGGGAGTTTTTGTTTTGTTTTGTTTTCTCTTTGTTTGTTCCAAAGCCCTTCCATCCTGGATTTTGTCCAAGAGGTTTCCCAGCTTTATGTCTCAGACACAGTTGCCATTTATTTATCTCCATAACTCCATGAGTAGATGGCCATGCATCACAGTTCTTAGTGTTTGAAGAGATGGTAGATCAGGCACAGGAATCTCTTCTAACAGCCCTGCTGGTTGCCCACAGAGAAAACCAGAGGCAAATGTCAAGGTTTACATCCATTAGCATTGCAGGGCTAAACTCTGCATAGAAGGGACTTCAGAAAACACTGTTCAGCAGATGGGACAGTTCTGTGACAGCTGGAATTTCACCAGAGATCCATGGAGGTGTATGTCCCACTAAAATTCCAGTTGAGCCCTGGCCTAGCTCATGGGAAACAGAGGGACTGCAGTGCACTTGAGTGCACTGAACGTGCTGGAAAACTGGCTGATGATGCCGAAGCCTGCTTTGGACTTCATAGCACAGGAGACTGTGAGATGTCTTATGGCAGAAGAAACCTGTTGGGCAGGTGCAAGTGGGTTTCACCAAGGTGCTTTGCAAAGGAGCTGTGGTTATGGACAGTTGTTCCTTGCACAGCTGGTCACAATGGTACAGATGCCAGTCAGGGACAGGGCTCAAGCAACGTGCTGCAACCACGCTCGCCACAGGATCTCTCACCAGTGAAATAGAGCCTTGGGCTCTAGGGGAACTGACACTGAGGAACTCTTGACACAGCCCTCTGCCTTCTCCTAAACAGGTCGAGTGGCAGCCTCGTGAGCCATAACGTGCTCCAGCCATGTAGGACAGATAGAAGCACAGAGGATGTTTTGGGGAGAGCAAAAATGCTCCAGGACAGTAGGACATATGGTGTCTGTGAACCATCTTGAAGGGCAGCCCTTGAAGGGCTCTGGCTGATGGAGTCATCCTAAAGGACTGAGAGCTCCAGAGAAAGGTGTCAAGGCAAAAGAAAAGAAGGTAACATCAGGGTACCTTGAGCTTATTATCCCGATAATTTGTGGTTGGCTTTGGAAAGTTTTAAGAGAAATCATGTCAGTGGAAGGTGCCCAAATTAGTCCTTCCTCTTTGTCCTCTTATTGGTAAGACCATGAGTTTAATCCATTATTTTGGAATAATTTTTCCACAGTGACTTTGGTAATAATATCAGAACCTTTTTCTAGCTAGACTCTTACAGAGCTGTTTCATCCTTGTTCATGGTGTCAGTGTGCCATCCCACATTGTAGAAAACAACGCCCCTAAAATTTAAAACCTTCATTTTACAAGCGTGTTTAGTAGTCTGAATTATACCCAAGTTCATTATAGCTTATGGGTTAAAATATTTACCATATGTGTTTTCCCACTGTGAAAGACAGCTAGACTTGATTAGATGCTTAAATGCTCAGATGTTTTGAATGAAGAATTGAGGGGAAGCTCTTGGTTGGTGGCAGAGGCAGCATTAAGGGCAATATGAGCCTGTGAACGGCCAGGAGATCTCCCAAGCAATAAAAAAGAGTGCAAAAAACCCCCCAAAAATCACACTCTACAATCTTTATTGTTCAAGATGACTGAATCTTAACCTACATAGCAGTAATTTCCTGCTCACCAGTGAATGAGTGATCACGTGAAAGTCTGCTCAGTCATTTTGTGGGGAAGGAGCAAGTGCATAGATCTCAGGTTTTCAGCAAACCCAGGGAAGTCTTGGTCTGCCTCCCACCTTGGGAAATGGTGTCCCCTTCATATCAACTACTTCTCTGTGTGGCAAAGAGGAGTTTCTGCTCTCCTTCCTGTCACCTGGCTTTTGTGTGAAAGTGAAATAAACAATTGTGTGCTGAATGTTAGGTTTCATGTGCAATGGCTCCAAATCCTGCAGTGTAACCCATACCCGTGTAGAGGGGTTGTTCCATGGAGCATCAGTGCTGTGGTAGTTACACCAGACCCGTCTGTACAAAAGTACTGATTTTGTGTATTTTAGTTACATTTGCTGCAATTTAACATAGGACTGCTCTCTGCTCTCTCACACACACAGTGTGTGACCAGAGAGCCAGTAGCACAGCCTGGTTGTGAAAACGTCCCAGCATCGCTCTGGGGTAAATTTGCTCAGGAACTTGCCACCATTGAGCAAGGAGGGGTTTGCAGTTTGCTTCCATTTTGTACTTCCTCTGCATAGGAATAGAAGATTTTGATTTAAAACCTTCATTTAACATTTGGGAGAAATTTTTTTTTCTGTCTGGTTATAATTGCTAAAATAGGTCAAAGTTGAGATCCAGATCATCATAAATCACTCCCCTTTAAAGGCAAATGTTTTCCTTTGTGGCCCGAGGGACTGAAATCAAGTCTGACAAGGCGCACAGACCTGCATTTCATTCTTGGCCTTTCCACACTGCCTCTTTTTATTTTTTCTCCATTTGGAGAGCGGTGCTTACCTTGCACTGCTGTTGTGGGGATTAATTAATCCCTCTATTTGCACAGCGCTTTGAACATGCCCAAACAAAACGTTGTTTTATTTGCCTCGTGGCTCTGTGCAGCTCCTGTGACAGCAGGGTCTGAAGGCCAAATGGATGGGCAGAGTGAGGTCCCTGTGCCACCCCACCTGCTGATTTCTGAGCTCTGCCTGCCACCTCCCAGCCAGCCCAAACAGGGAGAGGGCTCACAGGGGGTGGCAGACCTCTGGGTTGTCCACAGGCTTCTCAGGCCTCGTGCAGGCTCCTGAGCTGTCTTCTGTGCCCCATGGCTGGACCAGCCTCTGGTGGAGGAGCTTCCTGTGCTGGTGAGGAAGCTGCCATGGGAAAGACTGGCTTGCTGGTTGCCAATTGCTGTACATCAAGTACTGACTGCTAGAAATTTGGACCTAAATTTAAGAGCCAAGTCATTATATTAGGTTATCTATTCGTGTTTGGAGCCCAAGAGGGGATGTGGTCTTTGCTTAGAAGGTGTCAAACCACCTCAGGATGATGTCCTTCAACATATGCAAATGTCCGAGGGCAAAATGGTCACTTAGCCATCTTAAAGGTGCATTATAAACCGTGTCTGTACCCTACTAGGCATTTAAGGCCATAAAACAGTTCACTGGTGCTGTCTTTAGAGGGCCACAGACTTTGGGTATTTTTTTGGCAGAGAGCTGTCTGACTTACTGGTGGTCTTACCTCCTGGAGTTTTCTTTGTTGAATAGCTGACCGTATTGTTGTGGAGGGGAGTGTTAGTTCACAGTAAAATGAGGGCAGGTTAAAGGTGTAACAAAGATATTAACCAGTTGTCGTTACAGCAGTAAGCATTTGAATACCAGTGACTGATTTTCCTAACATCTCCTTTTACCAAAGAGATGCACTAGTAAAGCATGTAGGGCTTCACAGATGGGCTGTAAAAGAGCAATAGAAACAATGTAGTGGTGTTTGCTGTGTCATTTCCTTCCATCTTTTCATTTGCTGTCTTACTCTATCACTTTTCATTTTTTCATCTTGTCAGTTTCTATTTCCTCTATTCCTTGCTGCCAAAGTCATTTCTGAGTGGACGTGGGTGCCAGCCTGGTGATGTTCATGCAGTAATGCCCTCGCCTGCCAGTGGCCCATAGCCTTGGTGAGGCTGGCTGTAGGAGAGCTGCAGAAAATGCAGTCCATAAATAGACAAGGGGTGGGAAGACAGAAGACAGAATTTACTTTGCTGCTTGAAGTCAGAATTTGCTTTGCTGTTATCATGATGGTGGATCCTTTTCCAGTGATACATTCAGGACATTTGTGTGCCAGTGGGAGGAAGCTGAGTATAAAAGAACACAGAGAGGGAAAAGCCTCCAGAAAAACATTTGAGTTACTTATCATGTGCCAGGAAGAAAATTTAGGATTACAGTGCTGCATGGACAGTGGTGTCTGTGGTCAGCCTGTCATGACCTGCTGGAGCAGTGGTGTGGGCTTTTCCTTGCAAAGAGGAGGAGGAGTATGAAAAGGACTTAAACTTTTCTTTTTTTCTTAAGTTTCCTAAGCTGAAAAGCCGCTGCATAGGTGTAGCTTTCAGAAAATTCAGTTCAGGCAGGAAAGAGGAGCTGTGTAGAAGGCTTGAATTACTCCACTTCTTTGAAGAAGAAAAAACTTGATTGTAGCTACGAAAATTCATCCAGAAACACCACTTTATGTCACCATGTTACTGTGACACAGTGCAAACAACAGCCTTGGCCAGCATCCTTACTGCATTGTCTGAAAACATGCATTTTGATTGTTTAACAACTGAATTTCACCCATCTTTATTTTGTCAAGTCTGTGCTGCATTAAGCATTCCTGCTAAATGGAGGTTTTGGTGGTGACTCACAGCCATGGGAACTATGGTGTGAGACCTGGATGTTTACTGGGAAATCAGAGCTTGGAGCTGACAGACTCAGCTCGTGTCTCACTTTGGAATGATACCAGTGCGTTGTGAGGTATGGATTACTGCCATTTCCATCTTTCTCCATGTGCTTTGTCACAATTTAAAAGATTTATAGATGGCATTTGATATAAAGCAGCATCTGTAAGAGGGTGAAGGATAATTGATTAGCAGCACAGCTGACTGCCTATATATGTGCCACTGCAACTGTATTGACCTGCCTTCATTTAAAGCCCTTTGCCCTTCACTTTCTTCCTGCCATGGACTACATTTCACAGAATAACCCCAGGACTTCTCGAGAGCCCTGCTTTGGTCATCAGTGTCCTGTTGGCCATCCCTGGAGCTATTTTATACCTTCTTGACAGTGCCCCTCATGCTAGCTACTCTGACGTGGGCTCCTCCTCCAAAAAAAATTAGCACAGTTGCCTTGGGTAATGTCCAGTCTATTAATGTGCTTTGCTGCAATAAGAGGAATGACTGTCACTTGAGATAGATGGGAAAGGAATTGAGGAATTCAGTCAACAGACTGCAAACGGTATTGCTTTCTCTTCTAAGGAACCAGCAGGTACCAGTAGTTGGTGTGGGGTGGAAAATTACATGGTATTGGAGACATGACTGTGATCCTCACCACACACATGCTGTGGCATCATCATTCATTGCTCCTGGCTCCTTCTTTCCCAAAAATGTGAGAGAATAGAGGCCACTGGCTCTTATTCCCTGGCTGATGGAAGAACAGCCTTAAAACTCTTCCTGTGCATTGTGTCCTTGTTGATAAAACCCCATGTAAGGGCCTTTCTGATGCCCTTCCTGCCCAGCCCAGCAGGGAACCAGGGCTCTTTTCCATCGTCCCTGCCCAGGACCTCACCATGCTGAGACCTTGGGCTCTGGGTGGTGGGAGACTGAGCCCACATTTGGGTTCTGCCACTTCTGCTTGAGGGAAACCAGTATGGCAATTTACATCTTGTCTTTCAGCAGAAGTGCCCAGGCAGTCCCACAAAGCTTTGCCTTTAGACTCAGCCCTCACTGCCCTGAGTTTGGTTTGGTTTGGTTTGGTTTGGTTTGGTTTGGTTTGGTATGGCTTGGTTTGGTTGGGAGAGAGGAGTCTGGGAAGAGTGGATTACCCTTCCTTTGGCTTTACTCTTTGTCATGATAGTTTTCCTTGGCTTTTTCAGCTTCACCTGCCCATACAGCTGGTGGTGTGGGAGCTGTGCAGCAACGCTTGGCTGAGCAGAGGTGTCACTGAAGCCTTGCTATATTATTCAGTGCTCTCTAGGACCCAAGCAAGGCTGCAGCATCAGTTTTTTACTTTCAGCCACCTAGTGTATTTCCTTTACCTGTTGGGTCTCTTGTGTGCTCACTCGACCTGGCAAAGCCTGATTTTAGTCTCCAGTTTCCAGGATGTGAGGCCCAGGTCAGATCTGTTTGGCCTGGTGACCATGCGTGACCCGAAGAAGGCAACTCCTTCCAGCAGGAGCAGCCCAAACTGCAGCTCCGCAGGGTCTGGCTTGGTGGCCCTGATCATTCTGGCCCTCACCTGTGTCTCATCTCTCTGCTGTCCTGAGCAGTTCCGGGCTGTGATTTGCTGTCCTCCTGATTGCCATTGGTGTTGTAGATGACAAGATGTGCTGGAGCAGTAGGTGCTCTCATTTCCAGGTGTTGCCTTGTACAGTTGCAGCCTCTCTCTTGCTGCTCCATTTCTGTTGCCTCCTCGTTGTCAAAAGAGATTCAGGCTGTCAAGAAACTAGGCTTGTGTCTTAGAAAATGTGCTGGTTTTGTCTTGCTTCCTTCTTCCCAGGAGTCAGGAGAGAGAGGAGAGGGAATAGGCGGAGAGTGGCAAAAGCAGTCTGATGGGCTACCCATGGCACTGCTATGGATGGACAGTTTTTGGTGGGCAGTGTTTGCTCGTGCTCCCCCCGAACTGCCAGGAGGTGATTGGGGAAAAATCCACAATCCCCTTGGAAGCTGGCCTTGGGAACTGAGGACGGGAACACCCCCTTCTTTTTAAGACCGGGGTCCAGAACCAAAGCACGACCATAAGCCACTTGAATACCCTGATCTGGTGTTTAGTAGGAGAAAGCTGTTTGAGCAAAACCTACCAGGTTTAGCTGTGAGTTTGTATGGAGTGAAGGGAATATAGGCTTCATGTATGATTTTTATCAAAGTATTTTTAGAAGCAGGTCAGTTACACAGAGCTTTCCTAAGCTTTCATTGTCCTGCTACCTGTCAGTCATTAGAAATGTTGCATTTTTGTTGTCCATCACTTCTGAATTGAAATAAAGGAAATAAATTTCATTAGGACACATTTACTGTGCTTTCTCACTACCTCTTAAATGCTTAAAGTTGGTTCACAACTGGGTATTAGTAATTGCATTGTATTAATTTATTTTTAACTTGACTCTAAGCCTGCAAGCAACCAAGCAGAAAAAGTATTTAATAACCAACAAACTTAGAGCAGTACACATAGCCCAGTGCTGTTAACATCCTTCAGCAAAAAAGATGAAGTGCTGCTGTCGTCATTTAAGCTTTGGGGGTTGGGAGGAAGAGGGAGAAGGGAGAGAGAAGATGTCTGATCCACTTAATGCAAAGTATAAATCGATGTCATTTTAATTTTCTTCTTATAAGATTTACCACTTTACATGTAAATACGAGGCAGCGCTGTGGCTATGTTGGATTTCTGATTCATATGGAGCGTGTTCATCTGCTGGAACTTAACTGATCACACTGAGTTAAGGGGAGGATAATAAAAAGCTATGGAGTGAATAATGGAAGGATTTAAAAATGAGGCATGAGGGGCAGGAGATAGAATACGGCGTAATTTTGGAGGTAAAACTGCAGTTGAGATGAACAATGTATTTCTGGACATCTGGCTGATCTAAAGTCTGTCTTACAATTATCTTGTAATTGTTAAACCTGCCGCCTTTATGTGTGTGATTAGGTCTGTTTAAATATGCATGCGAAAAGCACAATGGTTATTGATTCTGGGCTGCATAATTTGGGTGGATCTTAGTTTAGAGTCAAATGAGGTTTATTTCTACTTTAGTTCATGTGTATTTCATTCTTGTTTAGCTTTTTTCTCAAATGCAGTGTGAAAACAAGAGCATCTGTGAGAAGCTTACTGACAGGGAAAGAGTTCAGAATAAAAGTTACCTCTGATTTGCAAAGCAAAAATAGGTGTCTTATTAGTTACTAAAAATGTATCTTCTGAACAATTGTATGAAAATTAGCATCTAATAATCCTGCGTGTGTATTTAATCCTTTTCACTGCTACAGACCTTTAGTTAAAGACTCTTGTCTTTATGCCAATTAGTTTGAGATCCTAAACTTTGTGCTTTACAAAAATGGTTGCAGGAGCTCTGTTGACATCCTTGGTGCTGTTCACAAAGGAAGAAAACTCCTTGGAAAAAAACACATTAATATCAGCCCCCATGGAAACACTCGACCGTTTCATTAGCAGTTGTAAGCTGGAGAGACAATAAGCTGGAGGGAAGGCTTTATTAGGCAAGAGGTGGTAAATGGAAAATTGGCAGCAGAAAATCAAAGTTTAATCATGAATAGCCCCTCACAACTGCCACAGCATCTTATTGTTCATGTGTTTGCATTTCCATCATGCCCTGATCTCAATTATCTAAGGCCATGTAATAAATAAATAACCCAACCTCCACAAGCAAGAAAAAACAATATGATGGCTCAGTGCCAGAAAAAAACTGCTCTGCAGCCATCTGCTCAGCATCAGCCCAGCACCAGCCAGCGTGCTGTGAGCGGGAAGTACAGATCATTCCTCAAGGCCTGGTGGTCAAAATGTCACTGGTTTTATGTTCTTTGCAGAGTATATTTAATGTGATCTTTTCCTTACAGCAGCAGTCTCCACTGGTGTTCTAGTTACACATCTACATTAAAAATCCACCATAAATATATTGTGTCTATATTAAAAGGCTAAGGGGACAGAGTGAAAACACTGAATATTTTGGTTTGCTCTTCTAAGATGGTTTAAATGGAAAAACGGAACACGTGTCAAGGGATGTAAAAGAAGGGACAGAATAATGCTGGCATGAGAGCGGTCAGAAAAGATGATATTTCTGTAGAGTCACATTTCCAAAGACGTTTAGGTACGTCAAAGTGCAAACAGGTCCTGTGATTTTCAGATGGTTTGGTTTCTAGACCTCTTTGTGATGAAAGACAGCCTTTGGAAACTGTGTGCCTATTTTCTACTGTGTTATCTCTTCTGAATATCTTGGAGATTTCAAAATTTCCCTGTTTACATGTTGGGCTTTTTACAAGCCCTGATAATCTGGTTTATGGTAGTTATGGAAGCTGCTGCCTCTGTCTTTTATCCTCTGCCCTGGGATGCCCATTCTTGGGCACAGTCTTCATGCTTCAGTAGTGTTGACAGCCGAAGTCAACGCCGGGGTTTTGGACTGAGAGATTGAAGAAGAAGTAGAGGGCATAGGAACTCTCAACTCTGGTTTAGTGTTTAGATACCTGATATCTGTTAAAATAAGTGACCTGTAGTCTTCCAAGTGGGGAACTGTGATTTCTGCAGCAGCCATGGTTTTCATGGTGGCTCCTTGTGGGCACCAGTGACCCTGATGTGGAGTCACCCACTGGAGTTTGGGAAGCTTCAGTCTTCTGATGAGGATTTCAAAGAAAGAGAGAAGCTTGATTTCTCTCACCAACTGTGTTTTGCTGCCAGGAAATGCATGTGTTAGACTTGTCATCCAAACAGCATTGTGGGCATTCACTGCTGTGCCTCTTGAATGCAGGATCACCAGAGCTCCTAGGCAGTATGGACCACTTCAAGCCCTAGTCCAGTGCAGGGCTTGGGTTCTTCTCCGTGTTAAGTGCAGGTTGGGCAGAGAGCTGGGATTTGCAGGCAGCCAGCCACATTAAAAGAGTGATTATTAGTATGGTTTCACACTGAAAAAGACCTAACATAAATATGTATTTTGTAGAATGTAGATGTTTCTAGAACGTGGAAAGCACCTCCTGGAGGAAAGAACCTGATTCCCTGCTACCACTGGAACTACATACTTCGTGTATGTGCCTTTGTGTATAGACCAAATGCTGTCTCAAACCTAATGGGGCTCTTGCCTCCAAGTCCTGTTGAAAGTCTCTTCAGAGACTCATCTGTATGAGGGGTTACACATCTAATTTTATCCTGAGACAATACAATTGTGTCTTTGTACCCATGCAGTCCCCTGGCAGTGAACAAGGGAAGCCAGCTGAGCCCAAAGGCAGTGGGACTCATTCTCACCAGAGCAAGCCACATTCTGCTGTTCTTTCCTGATACAGTGGGCTCAGAGGCAGAAGAGCTGAGCATTTCTTCTCCAGTCTTTCACGTTCATGTCCTATTTGAACATGGCCAGCCAGAATCATGCTCCAGAGGACGTTTCATCAGTGCTTTATTCTGTAGCACCCATATCTCCATGTGCCTACTGGAAGTACATCATTTGCACAAGCATTTTTCATACCTGCTTTGCATTAGTAGCTAATAATCATCTTCTGAGCAGCTGGTGCAGGTCTTTCATGTGTAATTCCTGGTGACTGGGACCAGGATATGTCAGAGATCTGTGGACATATGCTCAGGACACTGCACAGTTTCTAGAGTTCCTTCTGTTCTGATGTGAAACACCTTCATTTCCTCCAGTGTCCTCTGTGTGACAGTGCTGGCCAATTTCGTCACCAATAAACTTTCCTTAGAATGTTCCTCATTTTCTGTGACACTCATAAAAACAAATCAGCTCCAATGCTTGCAAAATTTCTCTAACTCCTATTGGCAGAGTCTATTGCAGCTTTCCCTCTGTTGCCAGCTCCTTTGTCATTGGGCTGTTCCCGTGCAGCTTTTTTTGTGTTATCCACGTGGTGCTCTGTCAGCAGGTTTGCTGAAGGGAACTCAGATGGTTCCAGCAGTATTTCTGTTGTATAAAAAGTGAATCAGCTTTTCAGAAAGAGTTATTTGGGTTAATTTGCAATAACTAAGCTTCAGTGAGCCTTGGTTTCTGCATGGCTTTATCCCACTTCATATGTACCTCTGTGCCTTCATTTGATAAAGCAAGTAAAAAAGCTAGGAAAAAATATTTTTACGGTGATTTTTTTTTTTTTGTGGTCAAAAAAGGACATCTGCTGAAATTAATAAAACATTTTTTTGCTTCATTTATCTGCAGTAGTGCAGATGAAGCTGCTGCTGAACTGGATTTGAAAATTAATGCTGGTTTTAAGTTTTGAGAGGAATATTTTCATAATGTGGTTGCATTTTGATGGGACATTCTGAGTTTAAGAAATAACAGTGAAGAGAATACTTGCCTAATGGCTTCCTATCAGGTGCCAAACTATTCCAAAAGGTGGAGGCAACAGTTCATACCCAGTGGTTTGTCTGATCATAGACATTGCAAGAATGTTAATTTATTTTCAATAGGTGAGCTCATTTTTCATTCATGTTGGCACTTTGTCAGTTTGGACAGTGAAAACGATATCTGCATTTTCTAATAGCTTTTACTTTCTTCTTATATATGCATTCTTAAACAGTCCAGTTCCTGTAATGATGCATCAGGGGTGTATTTACCTGTGTTGACGTTAAAATAGGCATTTAAATGAGAAAATATTTTCTTCAATGCAAGTGTAAATCTGTTTCAAAAGCCATTACAGATCTGAATTTATCAGCAAATTTGATCAAGGTAAGTTCAGCTTACTTTGCTGTGTTGGCACAGAGGGGAATTTGGCAGTGTTTGAGCAGTCCTTTTGGGAGAGAGGGCAAAGTAGGTAGAAAGGATATTTTTTCATTACAGTTTAAGCATTGCTTTGCTTTAAAGGATACTCCTAATTATTCTTTATATGATCTAAGAAAGGAAGTAATACAGTGTAGTGGAAAAGAGCTGTTCTGTTCTACCTTTCTGTGCTCAGCAGATCACCAGGGGGCTTTTGAATACCCCTCCATGGAGGGAGGAGATGTAGAGGTACTGAAATATTTGGCAGCTTCCACATGTACTTCTGTTGGCTTCCCTTTGTGTTGAGTTGGCATTTAGAACTGAGCAAACTTAGAATCATGGAATCATTAAGGTTGCAAGAGACCTCCAAGGTCATCAAGTCCAACATTTGACTGAACACCACCATGCCAATCAAACCATAGCACTAAGTGCAACATCCAGTTGTTTTGTGAACATTGTGGAGCCCAAGTGCCTGGAAGACATGCCTAGAAGGGGATGCCTGTGAGGAGTATAAACCATGGAGATGGAGAAAAATAGCAGGCAAATATGGAAAATTATGAGTGAAAAATGAGAGAGCCTTGTTTAAACAGTTTTGTAGATTTTTCATTAGTGGATGAAGAATATATACCCAGACTGATCCTTCTAGATAACTAACTTCAGCTGCTTTTCTTCAGGAGAACATTTGCTTTTGAAGAATTGCTTTGCTTGCACTTACTTATATTTTTTTCTGTATTTATATTTTCCTGTATTTCTTTATTTATCTTCTTTCTGTTCTTGCTCTCTCAATAACTGGCTATTCTGCTGTGTTTTCAACTGTAGCACTAAACAGATAAGGTTAAACTTCTCCCAGGCACTGAGTACCTCTTAGAAGTATTCTGGCAATAATATTTATGTGTAATGGGGGCAACATACTTGTACTGTGGGAACATCCTCACCTTCTGACTTGCCAATCTACATGGGCCATTTTAGTGAAAGGAAAACTACCATTTGAGAACTGAACCTGACCTAAAGACAGGATAAGACAAAGAACAAGGCTAGAGCCATAAGATGTCCAAATAAAGAAAATAAAAGAACTGTGACATTCAGGAATTTTTGTCTAAGACTCTTGAGAGGAATGAGGCAAAATAATGAGGCAGAAGTTTCTGAACAATATTCTGAATGCTTCTAAGTGGTGATAAGCCTCAAATCAGTATTTTATGTCCCATTGAGAAGAACCCAAGAGATGTTGTGAGGACTAGGCAGCCAACATCTCCTGGCCTCTCTGGTGTGGGGATCCTGCCAGACTAGCTGGTTAGACACATGTGCCTTGGTGCATATGAGTGCTTGAATTATGAGAGTGTGGGTAAGTAAAAAGAGCATTGGAGTTGCATAAAATAAAACCACCTCTAACTTCCATGAAGTCTTACACTGAGTTTTGTTACAGTAATCTACACCTGTAGGCAGAGTCTTAAAGTCCAAGAAAGGCTTACAGGCTAAGGAAGGCACTGACTGTATAGACTCTCTCAGAGAAGTTCCTTTTACTTTTTGGATTGTACCGTCTTCTCCAGAGGTTGATTTTGGAGTACTCCCTGTTGGTAACGCTTAGATGGGAATAACATGGTTTTGAAGAAACAGAACTTATTGGAGCTGTTTGTCAGGACTGTCACAGCTGGAAGCAGGGTTCATTTTCTCCCTGGGGATCCTAGGAAAGTATATTATTCCCAAGCTTTGACCTCAGCAAGTTTCAGGCAACACAGCTCCCCAACCACCTGTCATGCTTGAAAGCCTGTGAGGTCCCCCTGTTGATATAATTCATATTAAAAAGCAGGTCTTTATATTTTCATTTGCTAATTAAGTAGGAGGATGTGCTCCTTTTGTGTATGCCTGGAGTTTGGAAATAATAACAATGTCTTGTGGGTTAACAGTGTGGTTGGCAACATGAAATAGAAAAAGTATGTCTGGTCTTTTCCCAGAGTGCTTGATGTGTAGGTGGTTTATTATTATTATTATTATTATTATTATTATTATTATTATTATTATTATTATTATTATTATTATTATTATTATTATATGTGGGTCAGTGCTGCATTTTTATTTCTGTTGCCTTTTTTGCTAATACTGCTACTCTTATCTTACGCTGCAGGTCTGCCAGGCCCTGGTACCTTAAGCTTAGTGTAGTCCATTTGGTAAGACACTGTGGTGCTGGTGTGTCATCCTGGATTAGCACTGAGCATCAGCTACAGCCAGCTAGGATGGCAAATTTGGGAGCTACATCCCTGCCTGGAGCCGGTCACGGTACAGTCTTAGTGACAGCTGCTGGCAGTGTGTAGTAAGAGCTGGTGAAGTAAAATCAGAAAGCTTGGTAAATGCATGTAAGAGAGTAATCAACCTGGAATTCATATGGCTCATGCTTAGCCTTTTAATGTTTTCTATTTTCTCTTGTTAGTAGGTGGTTCCCCAAATTGGAACCTTTAAAGAGCATAGATGAGGCTTGAATAAGATCAACTGGCAACAGCGCAACCAT
This sequence comes from Grallaria varia, assembly GCA_013396735.1. Taxonomy (NCBI): domain Eukaryota; kingdom Metazoa; phylum Chordata; class Aves; order Passeriformes; family Formicariidae; genus Grallaria; species Grallaria varia. The sequence goes on along the minus strand of VWZG01013351.1, from coordinate 496,104 downwards.
GAATTTTACAACAACCAGTCAAATGAAATAAAACAGATTGATCTGTATAATAATGGTAACATTAGCTTGCCTTACTGCTAATATGAATGCTAGTAAGATAAATATTGAGTATCTGTAAATAAACTACCATTATTCTAGCATGAAACCTCCCTTCAAACTGTAATTCTTCTTGAGAAAGAGGTGGCAGTTTTCTTTAATCTTTGCAACAGGCTCTCTGCTCTGAATCATTTCCTTTAATTGCTGTTCTGAAACATGGAACAGGTTTTTTAATGCCTGCTTTTTATATTTGTCTTTTTTTCTTTCCGTTAATTGCGGTACTTCCAGTCAAGCTTGAAAATTACATTGCTTCCTCCACGTATTTCTTCTCTGCTGTATGTAAACATTGGGAGTTTTATTAGCCCTGTTTCCAGGAAAGCTGGAAGTGCAGTAGCACCGAGAACACAGAGAGGCTTTGACCAGTTATCGTATTTACAGGTGCTTTCAAAGGAAACCCCGAAGAGCTGCCACGCAGAACAAACCTCATCTCCTCTTACTCTGGGGAATTGATCCTGTGCTTGGGGGATAGAAGAGCAGCACCAAAAGCCAGTGGGATGGCTGCTCACCTCTGCCTTTCCAGTGCCTGCTCTGAGCAGCTCAGAAAGGCTTTACAAGTTGCACTCTGAAACTGTGAGTGCCAGAGCCAGCAATCAGGATAAAGTCCTCCTCTCTCCTTTCATTTAAACAATCCACTTACTTCATTTATTTGCACTGATTGCAGATTTGGTTAGTAAGTATGTTAACTGTATATCAAAACCTAATTAGAGCTTAAGAGATGAATAGGAATAAAAAAGTCTCGAAGTATATAAAAACAAATCATCTTTCATAACTATAAGATATGCAAAGTCATGTACAATTTGGTCCATCTGTCATTTAAGACATCATTGTAGCTGTTTCAAGAAAAGAAAACTTTCAGAAGAAAGGAGCAAGTGATCCACAAGTATTATATGTAGAAATCCAAGCGTTTGATTTAAAACCCAATAATAATCCAACCCTTCTGGAAATCTTCCACTGCATCTCAAATAGCAGGAGCATTCCTGCTCAGTTTTTAGGTATTTTGCTGGTTTTGACAAAGGGTGTTTTGCAGGCCAGATGGAGGGACGTTGGCGGGGATGGGTGGTCTGCAGATGGAAGCAGCAGCCGTTGCCTCCCGAGGCTCTTCTGAAGGGACTGGCAGCAGCTCAGCCAGGAATCACATGGGTGTTTGTCCCTCTGCTCCCACAGGAGCTGTGGCAAAGCTTCAGGGTGGGATGCAGGAATCGTGCATGTGTCCCACAGCTTCTGGACCCACACCAAAACATGAATGTAAGTGGTGGGAGACCTCTGGTTAGAAAGCTTTCCTGATGTCCTCACCATCCTGATGGAGAATAGAGTTGCACGTTAGTTTGTGTCTCAAAAGGGCATTAAAGCACCAGCAGTACAGTTACATGTGTGCTATCAGCAGTCTGGTAGTGTCACTTGGTATTGTGATTATCTGGTATTTTTTACTGTTTGTTTTGGTTTGTGTTGTATTGTTAGGGTGTTTTTTTAGTAACCTAACATATAGGTTGAAATTTTTAAGTTTTATTCCACCTGTTGTTGACTTCTTTTGATTTTGTTTCAGCTGGAGTTTAGCAGTTTGAGTGCAGCCTAGATAAAAAACTTTTTTTTCTTTTCCTAGGAAAACACATACAGTCATACACACTCAAAGGTGTCATTATTTTAGTTAAGTAACTCTAACGTTTAGCAAAAACAAGCTTATATGTGAGGAATATACCTTTATTTTCAGACATGCACATACGTACAATACCCTCAAAAGGCACTCCAATATCTCAACCATTTAATCATCAGTGTATGTATAGGAATATAAAACACAAATCAGTTGGGTTGTTTTTTTTATTTCATCCAGGGACTTTTAGTTAGTTGTTCCAGGTCATAAACTATTTTGAAATAATATTTATAAGCTATGGTGTGCAGGGTGATTGTTTCAAATTTTGATTCTTGGAAATATTTGTATTTTAATAAGATGGTATATACTATAAGGCCTGTTCACTGCAACTTTGTACTAAATGCTAGGAGCACATTAGGGAATTGCAGCTTCTCTTCTGTAGTCCTTTGAAGCTGCCCTGTTGTCACTTCCCCCTTTCTTCCAGCAAGCTTCTGGAGCAGACATCTTTTTCCCACTGCAGATCAGGATATTCTGATCTCACAGCTTCACACACACAGCAGAGCATCATCTCCTGGAATATCCAGGTTGCTTGCAGATAAAGTCATTGCATCCCAGCTAAACTTGCAAAGAAGAGAGCTGATGGTCACTTTAGCTGGCCTTGCAGAGAAGGTCCCTGAAGTCCACGTGGTTGCTTTAGGGGTGCATGTGTCTGATTTCTCTGTAGGCAGGTGCTGATTTTAAGACTTGTGTGTTCTAAAAATACACACCTACACATTTTAAAAAACTTTTAGGAGTTAGTTACTGGCGGCACATGGTGTCTGTCTGCTGTGTAGGCTCTGGAGAAACTGACAGATTTGAGTTTCGCTCGCCTTCGTTCTCCTCCTTTTAGCTGCCTGGAGGTTTGGACTGGAGAGAAAATCCTTGGTTATTAAATCCATCTCCTCGCAGTGCAGGAGAGTTCACAGAGCATCTGCACACCATGATCCACGGGAAGGCCTTCCTGTTGGGATTTGGGGCAGATATTTCTTTCTTCTCCCTAAAAACACCATTTGAATATTAAAAGTGACTTCTGGCTTTGACTTTGGCTTTTTTAGTAGGAGCAACAGGAGAAAACCAGAGCTGTACACAAATGAACAACAGTGCAGTATGAAAGCTGTTGTGTAGACACAGAGCCAGAGTGCTGGACCTTGACTGGGCGAAACTGGGTTATTTCAGAGTGAAACAAACCATACTTTTGCCATCCTTAGCCTTGTTTAGTTACCCCTTTTGCATCCTTGACTGTGCTGCCTGTGTTTGGGAGGAGGAGCAGTAGCCAAGGTCTGAGAGAGCAAATGCAGAGGATTACAGAGAGCATCATTGTTTGTGAAGGACTGACCTAGGTTTGCTGAAATGAGAACATTTGCTTTCTCGTGATGGCCCAAGTGAACTGTACAACAGAGTGGGGATCCACCCTAAATGCACTGCTTCCGGAAGCAGACCTGTACCCACCAGAGAGCACTGCAGCATGGGGCCTGGAAGAGCTGGAGAAGAAAACACGGCTCATGCTAAAGGAGAAAAGGAAAGAACCAGAAATCCTAATTTTGAAAGAAATGCGTCCTTTCTCAGAAAAAAACAACAACAACCAAAAAAATGCAATCTCACAGTAAGAATGGCAATCCTCTGCTCATTCTGAGTATGATTAAGAGATTGTAAATAACCAGTGATTTTCCTTAGAGAGGCATCAGTACATCAGGGGGTTGGTTGCAATAATGAAACCCTTGTTAAACTTTAAACAAAACCCCTATCATTAGATGTGCTCCCAAGCTGATTTTTGGATGGATTGAACTGAAGTTAATGCTGCAGCTGATGACCTTTTTGGCAGAGGCAGCCTGACACTGCACAGATGGAGGCTCGGAGGGCCCCTTGGCCTCCACCTTCCCCTTCACAGGCTCCAGCCAATTAGGTATTTAGTGGGACCCCCCAGCTCTGCTCTTGTGCTGCTGCCCAGCAGCCCCTCTCCCATGGAGAAGGGATGAAAGCTTCCCAGCTGTCATCTTTTGCAGGCTGTGGTCGTGTTGGCTGCTTCGCCTCCTACTCTCCCACCTCCCTCTTTCTAGAGGAGGAGGCTGCTCCCAACCTCGTTACTCTCATTTCCACCCTAAGTGCACTCATGGCCAGCGTGCACCCGCTTTGTTCCCAGCTCAGTTGTCCTGTGGCTTAAACAGCTCTCTCTTGTCCTTGGTGTGTAATCCCCTTAACAGGCAGGTTTATATCCACTCACCCCTCTTTATCCCACTTCATGCGAGGCTTTGGAAGCCACGTGTCTCGCCTCCTGCTAGAGAGACTCGCCATTGCCCCGTCATCCAGGGTGTCCTTCCATGTGCCTGCTGCAGTGTTGCCTCACCTTTTTTGAGTGGGGATAATGGGATTTACACCCACTGCAGATAGCATTGCAGACTTGTGGATGGGGCTCACCAGTGCCTGATGCAGCAGCAGTCTGTGCACAGCCCCTTCTGGAAATTCCTTGCCTTTGGGAATCCACCATTGGGTTGCATATGCCTTTTTCTCTGTGTGTGTTTCCTTCGTGATCCCTCATCATGGTCAGCTGGCATTCAGAAATTCTTTTCCTCCACTATTATTTGTAAATGTAGGAGATTGAAACTGCTGGACTTGGTCCCAGCAACATGGCCTTGTATCTGGCACTATTGAATTTCATTGCATATCTATTATCACACACTTCAGTGCCATATTCTGCTTTTTCTGAAGGTTATTAGGGCTGTAGTTGCTTGAATACAAAATGGTTCTGAGGGAGTTTCACACTACTGCTGTTGTGTGTGGTGACTAATGAGCTTGTAAATCTCTTTTTTATTCTTTTCAAGTTTTCTTACTGATAAATCCCAAATTTGCAAGACCATGAGATCAACAAGCTGTGATAGCTCTGCTTTTCTTCCAGTTCCCACAGCCAGAAAATCGAGAACTCACGCTGGGTCTTGTGCTGCTGTGGGTGTCTTTACTGCCTCTCATTATGCTCAGAAGAAGCTGTGTAAGATCAGTGAAGTCATAATTACAGAAATATAATAACTATATGGACAGTGGCAGGCTACTCCCTACTTAAGAATGGAATTGGACTGATATTGCTCTGCATCTGCCCTAGAGTTTTTGAGTGCCTGACAGGCCTGGTTGCTGCCTTTGCCTCCTGGGCACATTGCTGGTGATGGTACAATGGGGAATACCTTTTCCACATGCTGACTAAGCATGTGTGTTAGATGGGTGCAGGAATTCCCTTGAGGAGCTTCCTCTCCTAAACTGCATTGCAGCAGCTCCCCTCCAGAGTTATTTTGCAGAGTCTTTGCTGACTGTATTCTGTCATCATCCAACTTTTGTGCTGATGCAACAGAGGGTGGTTTTTCCCTGTACCTTTGGCTCGGCTGGATGAACTGCACCACATGGTCACTGTGTGCTCACTGCATGTTCTGATTTTGGTTTTATTCCTGTTGAGAGGTGAAGAAGTTGTGATGATTCACTTGGGTTTAAGTTGGTGTACTATGATGCTGTAGTTTGCTGCTACATGTCTGAAGACATTCCTGTGCTGACTGATCCACTGAAATTATCAAAACTCCTTCGCTGAGGTCTCTCTCAAAGTCTTCTCTGCCCTGGTCATTCCTGAGGTATGAGAGAGTCTTCCCACTGAAGTCTAACTCATTCTGTGCCAGCATGGCCTTTGAATGTTGTGCTAGTCTCATGGACATGAATAGCACTAAAGACTATTTTTCAGGGTGCTTCATTTTGCTCCTTTATTTTTTTCACATAGGGATTATAGAAGTTTAGATTTTGCATTGATTTATTAGGAGGCAAACAAACAAGAGCATTTAAGAAACAGTTAAATATTTAAATAGGGGATATTTCTGTTTCAAAACATCTAGTCTTGATTATCGTGCATTTTTTTCTCTTTTGAAGTCTAATATCTCAGTAAAATTGGACAACTGTTTCAAAGTTTGAAGTCAAACTGTGTTGTACTGTGTAAACAACATTTCTGTCATCTTTGGGTGTTGGTCCTGCAGGGATTTGAAAGTATGAGTATGAGGGACAGCTGCTGCATTTAAGCTTCCAAAAACTTCCAGGCCCCACAGGTAAATACTCTCTGGATACAGATTGTTGATGGTAATTTAGTTCCTTCTCTTCTCTGTAGTACTAGACCCATCTCTGTAGTTAGGAGTGTGCCTCGTGCCTTTGCCTTTGCCCCACTGCTGGCCCTTGGAAACTGAGCTCTGGGTGCCCAGTTTGTGACGAGGGGGGCTGTGACTCTCCGCTGGCCCTGACCACAGTTCAGCAGAGGAGGCTGAGGGGTCCCAGTCCCACTTCCATCACAGCTCACACAAACAGGGGACCTGTGACTGGCCTCCCCACTGAGGTCCGTGGTCCTGCCCAAAGGTGGCTGCAGCTCTGCAGGGGCTGTGGCTGCTGAGCAGGTCAAAGCCTGAAAAAAAAAGCTCTGAAAACAGCCCCCACAAAGCTCAGTCCAAAGCAGGCTTGTGCCCCACCAGTCCGGTTTTTGTTCTGGTGGCCATGGACCCCCGTGCAGCGTCTTTGCAAGTGGCCCCAGTGTAGGAGCCGTGTGTAGGAGCCGTGGGATGAATCAGTGCTGGGGAAGAGCGAGTGGCCGCAGGCTCTGAGCGGGTGCCACAAGCCCACGCCAGGGACTGAGAGCACCTCCTTTCTCTAATTATGAGCTTCAGCTTGCAGGGTGGGATGCCGCTTTTGATGTCTCTGTTCTGTAAGTTCTTTTTCCTCAGACGTTCAGTCATGCATATTTAAAGCTACGTTTCGAGAAATTAGGTCTGAAAATTCCCAGCAGAAATGTATTTTTTGCATTTTTATTTTTTTTTTAATCCAGCGATGACCACATTTTTGTCTGCAGCTGACTTAAAAAGATACGTTAATTAATAGGGCCACTGGTGACTAAACTGTAAAGTAGAATATTTTCTCTCATTTAGTGAAGTGTCTTACATAAAAATAAACATAATTCTCATGATAAAGAACTTAATTTTACTAAGATTTCCAACTTTTTTCTTTCCATAAGTGCAAGGTGTAATACAGCTGAATCTTCACCATAAGGATACAGCTGTTTATTATAACAATTCATTATGTGCATGGTCTTAGTATAGACTGATATCAGGTCCCAAATAACCTTATTCTTTCTGAATCTTCCTACTAGTGGCACATAATTATTTATTTCCCTGTAGGGAAATTCTCTAAGAATAGGTATTTGCCACTGTATTAGCAAGAAATTACTAGTTTTGAGCAATGCTGCAAGGTCATTTTCAAGCTCTTGTGTTGTCCCCCCATTTCAGTCTTTGTTAGTGTTCTTAGGACTTCTTGGGCCATATCCAATTCTTCATCCTGTAGCAAACAAAATTGCTCTGATGTTTTCTTCCCTGCTGTTCATTAAATGATCACTGGCCTCTCCTCCTGGTTGCAAGGAGAAGGTTGCACTCACCTCTGTTTGCTTTTTAATCTGTTTTCCCTACAGAGTAAGTGACACAGCCCTGATTGTCATTTCTGCCCCAGCCTGCAAGGAAAGAGTTGTGAGACCTTGGTGTGTGGTTATTGTATCGACAGGTGGGGGTGCTGGGAAACACCTGGACTGTTTATAAAATGACCTTCCTTTCAGAGGTCATTTAATTCTACTTCATCATAACTGATAGAGGCAGTGGTAAAGTTAGGGATTAGCACACACTGTTGTCTGCAGGGTTGGTGGTCAGTAGCCAGATCAGCTCTATGTTAACTTGGTATTCACTTTGGCATCTGAGTCAGTATTTTACTTTCTTTTCATAATTTCTTTTTTACCACCACTACAATTTGACCTCTGAGGACCTTACTGTGATGGCAGCTCACTCAGGACAACCGTTCATGTAGTTGTAATAATGTCCCACCAAGCAAGGAGAAGCGCTGAACCTTAAAAAGTATTTTTGAAAAGGAAATAGAATAGTAGTCTATTTACAGAAAGTAGCTGTGCAAGAACAAGCTGTTAAGCTTGATATCAGTGCATCTAATCAAAACTTCCTCTACTGTATTTCACAGCAGATCTGGTGGTTGTCACCTGAGTTGCGTGACCCAGATGCTCAGCTCTGATCCGGTGGTGACACGAGAACAGAGGCAGCAGCCCCATTGCTGTGCTTTGCATGTGCTGGTATCCCCCAGTGATGGTTTCTGCAGGGAGGACATGGGCCAGTCGTTTTAATACCCAGGAATCTCAGTGTTGGACAGAAACAGCAAGAGCTGTGGTGGATAATCAATTTTGTGACAGCAGCTAGTACTAGATGGATGCTGAGCAGCAGGGATCATAACTCAAATAGATTGCTGGAGCAAAGGGATGAAGCAGGTGAGACAGGCAAGGGATCACAGAGAGGAACGTAATTTATAAAAATTAATCTTACAGAATTTTTTCATTAAATTCTTTTGGGTGGATTTTCTTAGGAAGGGATTATTTAGATGGGAAACTGGCTGGAAAGGACAGGAAGAGGAGGGATGGGCCTGAGTTCGAAAAACTGGGACAAAATAATCATGTTAGCTGCTGGGGAATGTGTTAAGAAATTATGAAATCAGGAACTAGAAGATGTTAGAGCAGTTACATACCATAATGGCCAATGAAGGGTTTTTTTCCTAACATGCCATCTCTTGGTTTGCAAAGGGGACAGAAATGGTTATTAATTGGCTTACAATTTTTTTTTAGTAGAGTCTTCACTGAGTAGAAGTATAATTATAGCAGATTAAAAAAAAAAAAAAGAGAGAGAAGGATCATTTGTTTCTGTTTATCATCAGACTTTTTTTTAAAAGCATATTCGTTTTTTGTGAAAATACCAGGCAGCACCATTGGTGACTCCAGCTTTAGTGATGGTTTTGTGTTTGGCTTTTTCCTGTCAATGGGCATAATTTTCTGTTTTCTCCAAAGGAGAGGTAAGGACATGGAAGATCTGCCTTCTTCCAAAGACAGAGTGCATGGCATCTTCATTTCTTACTCACTCCAGCAGAGGTCAATCCTGTGCAAAGGTGACCAAAGTTTGGTTTGCAGGTGTGGTCACAATTCCCAGATGTGAGAACAGAGAATTCAGGTGTGTTGCTGGCTTATATGCATTTCCATGTTCCAGTCTATCTTTTCTTACTGCTTTGCCCCTGCCTGTGAAGAGCTGACATTGAAGTGCAAGAGAAGATTCATACTTGTTTTAGTCGCCTGCCTGCCTGATGAGAGTCCAGGGGTGAGGCAGGAGAGGATTCAAAACCAGCCACTCCCAGTGCTTGACAAGCTGTAAAGCAAGAACATTTTGAATGTGATCCATTGCCTATTTTGGGAGAGTTATAAAATTTTCAGAGGTAGGCCAGTTATTTTTAAGTCTCTCTGGACATGCTTTTAAGACAGGATTTGTTCTGGATGCTGTCAAGGTCGGACGTTTTCTTCATGAAAAAGTTTCCTTCCTTTGGGGGAATGTCTGGAAGATCTAATTAGCTGTGTGCCTTGGTCCTCCTTCATTCCTCACAGCCTGCTAAACCCATCACTAGACCTTTCAACTTCAAGATGGATTGCGTTAGTTCTTGTCTGCCTTCCCCTGGCTTCATCCTTTTTATGTACAGCCTTTCTCTAACCTGTTTGAGGAGAGGATTTTGCAGTAGAGCTGTGCAGAGACAGCATACCTCTACCAGAATTTAGGGAGGCTGGTGTTTGGAAAAGGAAGTACTGGAATTGAGAAGCTGAATATACTGACAGCATGGTTATTTTCCTTGTGTCTGACACTTTGCTGCTGCTTTGAATTAAAGTTGCATACATTTTACAGTATACCAAGGTTGCAAATACATTGAGATCCTGATAAATGAGTCTGGCCTCTGCATTTCAGTTCTGAGTATAAAGAAGCAGTCCAGGGAAGTGACGGGCTTTTCCTGCTGCTTTTGGAAGTGGTGTGGATTGCTGTGTGCTCCGTATCAATCAGGATTGGGTTCCAAGGTTTTTTTATGCCAGAGCTTAGGAACTAAAACAGCTGACATAATGAAGAGGAGGACATGAATTATGTAGACAAAGAAACCAGCATTTACTGCTGCACATTTACCTTCACCTCTGTAATTGATAAACTTTAAATGTTCCATATGGAAGTCCTGTGTACAAATTAGGGTTTGAATTAGTCTTGAATCTCTGTGGATACAAGGTGTAGTAGCTTTCATGTATCCTATCTCAGAGTACAGCAGCAGCTCCTTTTATATCATGCCACCAATGCTCTGTGAGTTTTGGGGTATTGTGGCAGTGAACAAACAATATCAGAAATGGAAAAAGTCCTGTGAGAAATGGGCTGGTGAAGAAGGGAAAAAAGCTAACCTAAATACCTTAAAAGCGAAAGCTGTTTCTATTGTTTAAGATGGAGTCTTGTTGTTTTTTTACTAAGACACTGTGTCTTCTTCCCAAAATCCCTTGGGAGGAACCGTTATCTCCCTAGCTAGGTCTGAAAGAATGTATCCTTGAAGTGTGTTTAAAGTTTCTTATTGGCTCCTGTTTAACCCTTTCCTATTGGTTGTTATTCCTAGTTTTCTATTGGATCTTTTACGATCCATCGAAAAGGTATAAATACCTTTACCCATGTAATAAACTCTCTCTCTCTGCTCCCTCTCCGGTGGTCTCTGCGTGTCTCTCTGCGGGGCACCCTGGGACCCGCCCTTTGGGGGGGGGGAAAACTAGTGGGGGGAGGAAAGCTCCCGGCAATGTAACGGAGAAAAAGCCTCCTGCTATCGGAACGTGATCCCCCCATAAATCAACCGTCGTAGGGTATGAAGACAACAGACTGTCAGGATGTGGCATGCATCCAGTTAAAGGAGTACGTCGTGTTTTCCTGCCTAATTCTGACAGAATTAAAGATAGTGCACTTTCGGAAGTTATTCTCTGAATACTCTCCTCCTCTTCTCTGTATATTTTGTTGCTGTTGCCTAGAAGGTGTTTGATAGTTTAATCTTTGTCCCAGCACTATTAAAAGAAGTAATTCACAGACATTTTTCTGTTGCCTTTTATTGAGAAACTCTGTGTGTTTAGCATTAACTCCAATTTCAGCAATGCCCAGCATTATCAGGATATCACTCTCTCTGTCTCTAAAGCTGCAGTACATATCCTTTTATTAATGCTGTTGGCCATATCTTTGTCTGTATGTCTCTTAAAAGCAGACGGTTTATTGTACAAGTGAAGTTAGAGCTAACATCCAGTTCAGTTGTACTTTTGCCTGCCTGTGGCATGTGAACTTTTTCGCCACATCCATTCAGCTCCAGAACTGGGGGCAATGCTGCAGGTAACATTGGAAACATCTGTACTAACGCTGAGGGAAGGCAAAAGAGCTAGAAAGCCTGCATTTGACTGGAATCAGTCACTGGTGGGGATGCGCCTGTGATACCACGCTGGACAAGAGGCAGGACAAAGCAAGGAGAGATGCTTTGGTGGTCCGTGCACAGCCTTGCTGTCCTACTGAGAGCAATTCATTCCCATGTGAGAGTAAATGCGTGGCTGTGGTGGGTTGACCCTGGCTGGGTGCCAGGTGCCCCCCACTGTTCTCCCCAACTGAAAGGGGGGGAGAAGATAGAACAAAAGGGTCATGTGTTGAGACAAGGACAGGGAGAGATCACTCAGCAGTTACTGTCACAGGCAAAACAGAACCAATATAGGGAAATTAGTTTCATTTATTACCAAACAAATCAGAGTAGGATAATGAGAAAATCAAACCAAGTAGTGAAAGGATCTTCCCTCTACTCCTCTCTTCTTCCTGGGCTCAACTTTACTCTCAATTCCTCTGCCTCCTCCTCCCAACAACGCCGGGGGACAGGGAATGGGAACTGCAGTCACTTCATCACCCATGGTCTCTGCTGCTCCTTCCTCCTCAAACTCAGGACTTCTCACACTCTTCCCCTACTCCAGAATGGGGTCCCTTGCAGGGGACACAGTCCTGCATGAAATTCTCCAATATGAGTCCTTCTCATGGGCTGCAGTTCTGCACAAACTGGTCCAGCATGGGTCCCCCACAGGGCCACAGGTCCTGCCTGGAGCCTGCTCCAGTGCAGGCTTCCCACAGGGTCACAGCCTCCTTCAGGCGTCCACCTGCTCTGGCGTGGGGTTCCTCTACAGGCTGCAAGTGAATCTCTGCTCCACCATGGCCCTCCATGGGCTGCAGGGGCACAGCTGCCTCACCACAGATGGCAGGAGAATCTCTGCTCAGGCACCTGGAGCATCTCCTCCCCCTCCTGCTTCACTGACCTTGGTGTCTGTAGGGCTGTTGCTCACACGTATTCTCACTCCTCTCCTTGGTTGCTGTTGTGAAGCAATTTTTCCCCCTCTTCTTAAATACGAGATCCCTGCGGTGGTCCCATCGCCCCTGATGGGCCCAGCCTTGGCCAGTGGCAGATCTATCTGGGGCTGGCTGGCATTGGCTCTGTCGGACATGGGGGAAGCTTCTGGCAGCTTCTCACAGGAGCCGCTCCTGTAGCTCCCCCACTACCAAACTTTGCCACGCAAACCCAACACAGTGCACATGTGAGACACACAAAGCTGTGAGGTGGGAAGGAGCAGGGGAGCATAACAGTGCTTGAGTAGCCAGTGAGGTTTAGGAAATGAGAGCAGGGTGGTAGAGCTGGTCGAGTCTTGTTTTTCCCATATTTTTTTATTTTTTTTTATTTCTTTTTTTTATTTTTTTTTTTTAATTTTTTTTAAGCCATAACAATACAGTTCATCTAGATTAAAACACTCCGTGGGGACATCTTGATTGCAGTGAAGTTTTTCTTAGAAAATGTCCAGGTGGCCCACCTGCTTCATTTCCTGCCATCTCATCACTCAAGGGTTTCTGGGGTTTGTTTGCTGAGCCTGAGTTCAGACAAAATGAAATGTGAGACCTGCTAGTGCTAAACAATGTGATTTCTAGTTGTGTGTAGTCTTTACAATCCTTGCCCTACTTGGATACCTCCTACATTTATTTATTTTTTTTTTAACCCTTAAAATGTTTGACCTAAATGAAGGGCAGGCATAATAATGTTTTATGGAATGCTGCATCTCAGGTTTCTTGGCTGATGAAATGTGAGTCTAGGGGCTTCCACTGCTGTGAACTTTTGTAAGGAAGACCTGATCTACCTTTGATGAAATCAAGGATGAAACAACTTTCTGATAATGTTGAAGACTGGAGAAACAGCACAGAAAAGACATAGAAGTCGCAGGGAGAATCCATCAAACTAGTGTGGAAACATGAAAAAGAGCAGACCAAAACCAGCACAAATCACTTGCAAGCCCATTTGTGGCTACAAAACCTGTCTGAGTTTCTGGGGCTTGTTATGATTTTAGGAACTGGCCCCAAGCATGGATAAACCTGGCCCACCCTGGCTGCTGGAAGGAATTTCTCTCTAGTGATGTGGTCTATTTGGGGATGGGTGTGTGCTTCAGCTGTTTTATCCAAGTGTGGGCTGTTACTGCTTAAAACAAGGCTTGTATAAAGTCCAAGGAAAACTTCAGAGTTGTTTTTTTTTAATCCAAGCATTAGTTAAGTTTGTGACAGGTCATGAAGCCTGGTATTTTGTGGGGTTTTTTCTCTTTTGTTTTCCCTGAATCACACCAGAGGACAGGATGGCACAAAAATATTACTCATCATGTAATAATCACCCCTTCTCTTTTCCCATCCACAGCATGACTTTTACATCCATAAGCACTGAGGGTGTGTTTCACCTACCTGGCTCTGGTTGTGCTCAGTGTGTATGGCTCTACCTCAGGCCCGCCATCACCTGTAGGATCCAGTGTTGTGACAAAGGGGATGCCCAGAGATCTTGCAGGAGGGCAGGGTATTGACACTGAGGTCCCAGCAACAGCTGTGAGTGAGCAAAGCTTCCCAAGGCAGCTGCGATACCCTGGAAGTTGCTCCATGGGCTTAATTAATCCTGCCACCACAAAGTCAGAAATGCCTGTGGGAGGTGGTAGAAGCCAAGCCTACCTTCATCCATTTGCACTTGTCACAGCTGGTGACAGTGGTGCATAAGACGGGGCCAAGTCTCAGAGGGGATGCTCTGACGTTCCTGCCCCCTGAATGCTGGGAGGGAAATGAGGTCCCAGCCCTCCATAGATCAGCTACTGATGGCTCTCCCACAGCTCATTGCATTTGGGCAGGATGTCTCTGGCAGTTGCTTGTCAGAAGCAAACCTTTTTCCTTTGCTATTGCTTGTTTTTCTGTACTGCTCCAGGTGTCTCATTTGGGGCATCATGGGCTCTGCAGCTGCCAGTTCGTTTCTTCTGTGCCTGCTGAGGATCTAGAGTGGGGTTGTGACACTCCTTCCTCACAGGCTGTAGTTGTCATACCATTTCCAGGAATTCTTTCAAGGGCCATATGAAGATGAAGTTTCACTGGTGGAGTGGGACTGCTGCTCTCTTGCTCCACCTGTGCTGTCTGTTGCAAGTGTTTATAAATAAAGTTGTTCTGGATACTGAGTCTTGGCTCAGGAGGACTCTAGAAGTCAAAAGGTTGGTAGTCACTCTCCTCTGAGTGCCAGGATATCCAAAATACTTTGCATATCTCCAGGAGAAGATGTATTGATCATATCCATCTATCCATCTGGCACAGTTTAGCTTGGTGATTTCCTAATAATTTTCCATTTTGTTACTTAATTATATGGTTTGAATGGAAACTTTACAGTGGGAAGGGAATAGAGAAGACTCTGAGGGGATTGTGCATTGGAGGAGGTGCTCTGAGTTTCCTTTTAGACCTTTCAGATGCAAAGGGACCCACATCACACTGCTTTTGCACCTATTAGGCCTGACCCAGATGTCACAGACTGAGGCTGGTGTGGTCATTTCAGGTCAAATGACAGAGATAGAGGTCGAATAAGAGGAAGATGTGTGTACTGGTGGTGAGTATCAGGAGGAGTGTCTGTTTCTGCTGCCTTGTTCTCAGACCAGTGCTATCTTGGTCTTCTGTCCACTGATGTCTCTCCTGCTTTTAAGGCAAAATCTGAAAACCAAACCAAACCAGAGACCCAGTACATTCATGGTTCCCATGACTGTGTGATGGAACAGAGAGACTGGGATGAAAAGTGTGTCTTGAAAATAAGGAAGCAAGGTTTGCCTTAGGCTGGAGGTAGGCATTAGTCATACTATTGCTTGTGCTCTGCTCAATAAAGGTCATGAAAAGGTTTGTAGGAAAGTTTTCTGGTTTTTCCTCTTCACAAACAAACTTCCAACCAGCGCTGCTGCAACCCAAGGTGCATCTGCAGCGTGTCTTTGTGGAGACATCCCATTCCTTCTGCACACTGCCAAGCTTGCACTTGGGGGTTTAGATCTCCCAACAAACTGAGGGATTTCCTTAAATCCCTGTAAATCAGAGCTCTATTAAGAAGCAGAAGGGGAATAAACCACTGAGAGGCTTTCCTCCTTTTTTCCAAAGTCTGTGTGTGTCATAAATTGAATAGGCTCCCCCGAGAGTAGGGGGAAACCAAACTCTTAAAGCACATAGTAAAGGGTTAGTAATTGTTTCAAACAGCCAACTAAAAATGCTTTTTATTGCAAGGCTTGAGCTCTCTTTCATATGTGAAGCTGCTTGTTCATTTTGGCAGTGAAGGCTGCTTTTACGCCTCCCTGGGGACAGTGGTAAAACTTTCAGCAGCTCAGGCACAGAAACCAGCCCTTTGTGGAACTGGAGGCGAGAAACCAAAAGTTGTTCATCAGATTTCCCAGTCCCCCACAGCTTGCTTTCAGATTTTACTGATGAATCTGCGCCCTCTGAAAAAGCTTTTGTTAGAGAGAAGAAGGAGAGAGCTGCTGGCAGTGTTGTGTGTGGATGGGACCAGGTTTGGTGGGGGCTTTTGATATCTGAGACTGCTCAGTGATTTTTAGACATTCCGCTGGGGTGCAAGAGCAAAGAATCAGCACTTTTCACAGAGTTGCCCTGAGAGATGGACAAGAGCTGGATTTATTCCTATCACTACTGTGGGCAGGAGAGCAGAAGTCTCTGCTAGTGCTGTCCCAGAGGTGCAACAGAAATGCCGATGCCAGTCGGGGGGAATGGGATGCTCAGTGAGACAGAGGGACAAGATGGGTTTCTGTGACAGTGATGAGCTCTAGTGTGTTCTGAGTGGGAGCCAGGTGTGGGCATGTCTTTCCTACATGGAAGCTCTGGGAGGCACAGGGGAAAGACGCAGGTGAGCTGGGAAGTGCAGAAATAGACAGGTTTGTTTTCTCTGATATAGGAAGGATCTCCTCCCTCTGAGGACAAGTTAATTTGCTTTCATCTGCCTGTTTTTCTCTCCTCCTGTTTATTCCCTCTTTATTCTTTTTTTTTTTTATTATTTTATTTCTTCTTTTCCCTGCATCTCTCCTACTGTAACTTTCTTCAGAGCATCTATTTTGTATTGTCCTTCCTCCTGGTGTTCTCCTTAGGTGGTTCTGATTATTCAGCAGCTTTGCTGAACGCAGTTCCCTCTCCAGAGAGGTAGAAGTGCTGCACCAAAGCAACACCCACTGCTGCAAACATGGGTTGAGCAGAGGACGGGCTCCTTTGCCTGCTGGTGCTGAGCAGTAGGATGGTGGAAAGGCAGGTGGGAAGGCAGTGGCAGGGGGGCACCCTGCATAGTCCTTTCTTAGCCAGCCTATGTAAAAAAGCCAAAAAGCTGCTTTCCTTTTTTTATCTTCAAGAAGTTTTACTCTGAATTATTTCACATCAACCTGTGCGAAAAGTAGCTGCAAGACCTTACAGTGTAGCTCAGCTGGGGGTTTTTAGGTGCAATATAACTGTGAACAAGGATCCCCTGCACAAACAACTGCAGGGCAACCCTGGTGTGATAGTGTTGAATTTCAAGTTTTCACAACAGTATAAAGATGTTCCCAAGCAAAAACATGGAAAGTGAGCAAAAGAATCATGTCAGTAGGAATTCAAGAAGCGTTTGCTGGCACTTGGGACTGGCCCTTTGTGTCCCACCTTTGGGCGTGCTGTGGGAATGGGTTACTTTTGTGCAATCTCAAAGCAGGATTCTCAGCATTGGGTGGTGACCAGCAGATAGTGCAGCATCATCCCAGTTGTGGCTGCTGCTCCATGTCAGTGCAGGGCACACCACGGGCTTCCCCCATGTCCCTGCTGGTGCTGGGAGGTTGCGTGTCCCCACTGCCCTGTGACACAGCAGCCTCTGCTTGTGTGTCTCAGGCAAGAGGCAGGGTACTCCCGGAGCCCACTGGTGTTTTCTCCCACCTCATGTCAGGTAGGCCACTGCTGTGTAGCCTGGGGAAGGTTCACTTGCCAGAAAATCCCACTGCAAGGGATGTTCATATTCCTGAAACTTTAGAATTAAGAAGGACATAATATCAGGAAGGAAGTTTTTGTGGTTCAGGCAGGTTTTGTGGTGAAGCTCAGGAGGTGTGAGGCGGCAGCAGTTACTGTTGCCTTTTGATAAGAGTGATGGAACTGGGCAACTCTCTCCATGCGCTGCAGGAGCAGAGAGCCTGTTCCTGCAGGTGGTTCACTGCACCCTCCCTTGGCAATCGTCAGCTTTGTAGTGATTAGTCTTAGGTGTTTATCCTTCAGTGTCAGTCTTAACATCTCCAGATACTGGAATTTAATTTTTTCTGTCCATCCCTCTGGAGACAGTAAAAATCCCGAGGTTTCCTTCTGCCCACACAGCAGCACCAATGAATCTGTTCAGGCTCACTGCATACTGAATTTGCATGCCTTCCCCGGTAACTCCTGCTGTCTTTCTCGCTTTTCTCTGCAGATCACGGGCGTTATCCTCCTCGCAGTCGGCGTCTGGGGCAAGCTCACCCTTGGCACGTACATCTCTCTCATTGCTGAGAACTCCACCAATGCCCCCTACGTGCTCATCGGGACGGGTACCACAATCATTGTCTTTGGGCTTTTCGGCTGCTTTGCCACTTGTCGTGGCAGCCCATGGATGCTGAAGCTGGTGAGCATGCCAAAGTGCCTTCAGAGGGGAAGAGGTTTTGCTGGTGAATTAGAATTCTCCCCCAACCCCCTGCCCAGCTTCACCGGATGTTGATGTAGTTTTCTAGGCACATAAGCTAGGTTTTATTGATCTTAATGCTTAACATGTGTGCCTTTTGGACAAAAGGGGGAAAAAAATCTTTGCCAAAACCAGTTTTTGATTGAGTATTACTGAAATTTGCTACCACATGGCATATAGGCCCAAGTGTTGTTTGGAGCAGGGTGGAATGATGCTGAATGAATTGCTCTGGAAGTCATTCTACAATCATTGTGTTTTTCTGTGAGCCAGATAGATAAGTATATTTGCGATCCTTAAAATGTCCAAAGCATCATAAATGTGAAATTCTTTTGAACTGTATCTTAAGGGGTCAGTTTAAGACTGATGTGAAAGAATGGAAAAAATAATTGTGGAAAAATGTACACCAGCCTTTCTTTTTCTCCTAATCTTGACTAGGCTAGAACAAGTCAACCCCAGAAAACAAAGTGCTGTATAGTATGTTTGGCTTCATCTCAAAAGCAGCAAGGGCTCAGGGTACACTGAGGTACATTAGTCATTCCCAAGTCCACTTTAACCTCTCTCTGTACACGTTTCTTTGTTCTGAGTTTTCCATCCTCCCTTAAAATGCAAAATAACTACAGGTTAAACAAACTTATATGACAAACTTTTTTTCCAGGAATACTCAGAAGCAAAATCCTACATATGTAACAGTTTGAAAGATTGGAAATAGCACTTGTGGAGTGCTGAGCTAGTGAAAAAGGCCTTGACAATGCATCTCTTGCTACAGTGTTTTGGGGCTGATTTTCTAAAGAGACAGTATGATTCTTCTCCAGTTTAAAATGTATTTTTTAAAAAAAAAAGGACAACTTAAAGCAAGTTAATTTCCTTAAATGATGGCAGGGGAGGAGTAGGGCAGAGGTAGCAGCTGTAGGTCTGTCAGCAGGTGTGTGCTGGTGACCAGTTGGTAAGTACCTGATGGTGCCATAGGTGCACTGCTGCTGTCCCTTGCTGGTGATGTGCTGTCAGGGCATGTGTTGGAGTTGTTGGAGTTACTGCAGTCCAGATGGGAAAGGGATAAAGGTGAATATGATATAAATCCATAGGAAATTTGGCTCTGCTAGATGCTCCATAGGTCATGTAACTTCCTCAATGGTGTGCCACTAACAGTAGCATGTGTTGTTCCAAGCACATGGGTTTATTTTCATTGTACACATAAGAAATATTTCTAAACTTTTTTTCTCTCCTGAACAGACAGTGATTTGACAGCTGCATTAATTGGAGGCAATTTTTTTTTTCTAGTTCTGCCTCCAATGCTGGCCTCCCTCCCCCAGTAGCCTTTCAGTAAAACTAAATTTACCTCTCTCCACTAAATCCTGTTAGGACTGAATTTAATTTAAAATGTTTCCTGTTTTAATTAACTGTTATTGGCATGTGGAGTACAAAAATGTAATTTTCCCTCTAGAAGATTAAGGCCCAACTTCAAATTTTACCGTCCCAATTTGCATTTTTTTCCTTACTGTCTTTTTTTCTGCTTAAATACGTCTTTAATAGTTGGTGAGTGTCTACACTGAAAGCACTGTTTTCAAGGCTTATTTAGCTCCTGATCCAAATGCTGCTCCTAATTTCAAACATGAACCTTGGCTCAGCAAAGTATTTGAAGCATATGTCTAACATTACTGTGAGAATATTTCCAGTGAAGTCAATGTTTCAGTTCATTCATTGGAGCAACTTCAGGAATCAGGCAGCAAATCCCAGTCTAGCAGTGAGATAGATAAACATGAACCAAAACACTCGGGGAAGCCTATTTACCTTAGCAGAGTCCCATGAAAACATGAAGGGACTGTTTGTATTCCTTATTGCAAGATCAAAACCAGAGTGACTTGGATTCATCTATGGCATGTGAGTGTGTTTTAATTTATATGAGAATGCTAAGAAATGTGGGAACAGAAATATTAGAAAAGCCAGTAATTAGGCAATATATATCAGCTGTGAGCTGTGTAAAATATGTATATTACATTCAAATAATAACCTATGTATCTCCTCCAAAAGACCTTTGGTTTCTCAACAAGTTTGAGGGGTGCCTAGAGTGGGAGGTTAAATTTTATGTGATAATGCCTGTGCTGAGACAAAAGCCGGTCATGCTCTGACTTCTCTTGCCTCCTGCCTTTTCAGTATGCCATGTTCTTGTCCCTGGTGTTCCTGGCTGAGCTAGTGGCTGGCATTTCAGGGTTTGTGTTTCGCCACGAGGTAGGTGCAAATATGCTGAGTTTGTATGTGGCAGTGCCTCCCTGGGCAGGAGCTGCTGAGTTCTCTGGAGCGTGGAGAATGTGTAGGTCGCTGAGCTTGGCAGCTCCAAACACATCTCCAGGGATGTGGCTGATGTGCAACAATAACATGTACAGCTCTTAAAAACTGATGCAATTCCAAATGAAGGGATTTAGGCAAAGCTCTTGCCCTCAGCTGCCTGATGATTTACTCTGGAGCTATCAGGTTTTCTGTGTCTCTCATGTAAGATCTTCTTTACTGTTTTACATGTGCTGAGCTCTGCAGAATAGATTAAATACTTTTCTTAAACACAGCTTCTTCGGCCACGCAAGTGCTGGTTTATGTAAGGCAGAGAGCACTTCTGCATCAGACCAGACTCTATGTTTTGTAATTCTTTTCCTTTTTTTTGGTGGGGGAGGAGGGAGGCAGGGAGGGAGTGGGATGGGATTTTGTTTCTATCCTGAGAATAAGGAGAGATTAGAAGTAGAGGGAGGTTAGAAACTGGGACAGGAAGAAGCTTTAAAAAGCATGATGGTCTAGATTTGTAGTAGCACTTCTACTTTATCCACTGTAATCAGGTCTATCTCTGGCTTTAAGCCCATGGAACTAGATGCCATTAGTGCTGAACCAGAACAACCCCAGAGACCCTTTCTCTTTATATTAATTATATAAATTAATATTATTTATATTAATTAATTATGTCTCCCCTTTTGACATGAGTTTTCCATTGCTTTAGATTTTGCTGGTGTCTACCCTTGCAAGTGGTGGATTGTTTTTAATCTGATTCTGAAATACCTCCATGTGCTGAGGATTGCCATTTCATCTGGCCGAACCTGCAGCAGCCTCACAGACTGTGGCTCCCTTTTGGGAGGGGCAGTCTCTCGTGTAGGTCACGGCCACGTGGGTTACCCAAATCAACTGCTTCCCAGTCCCTTTACCACGCAGTCAAAGTGCCATTCCTGGTGATGTGCCTGACCTTCTCCAGCTGAGGGACCTCTTGTTCCTTGCTCAGATGCCTTTGGTGCTGGGGAAGAGGGTTGTCACCTCATCAAGGGATTCATGTCTTCCTTTGATAGTGCTGGCTTCTATCCCCAAGACATTTCCACAAGGTTTCGCTCCCACCAGGCATCCATGGGCAGGGAGAAGCACTCAGTCTCCTTCAGACTTACTGCTGGAACAAAGTGTTTGGGGGGAAAAGCATCAAAGGATATCTTTCTGATAGGTTAAGCAATTTTATGGTTTTGTGTTGGTTTTTTTTTTTCTTTTTTCAAATGTATCAGTTTGCTGAGGTAGTTTTGTTTCTGTGTCTGATAGACCTCTCTGGAAAAAGAGCATGAAGGAAGCTCTGCCAGCTCTCAAAACACACTTAAAAACAAGTAGGAAGGGCTGGTTTGGGTGTCTGGTTAGTTTTGGAAATGTGTTTGCTTCCTGCAGAAGCTGCTTCAGGTGTTACGCTTTTTGTTGCTCACACAGGCTGTGTTTCTCCTTGCCCTCGTAGATCAAGGACACTTTCCTTAGGACATACACTGAAGCAATCCAGAATTACAACAAGAACGATGAGCGGAGCCATGCAGTGGATAACGTACAGGAAAGTGTAAGTCTGAAATTGGATACTAAAAATTAGTAAATAAAGATACCAAGTGCACGCATTCAGGTTTGATCACAGAACGTGAAGTGTGGGTGGCTCGATCTGCAAGCTGTATTTTGCAAGCAAAATTAGATGCTGGCAAAACTGATCCAGAGAAAACATATTTCAGCTGATATACTTGTCCAAGATGCCTAAGTTTTAGTGAAAAAGCCATCTGATAAATGCAGGGCCTGTCCCACTTGCTTGTTGTTGGTCCCAGATCTTGAATTAAGTTTAAGGAGTAGTTTTATCCCTAAAGAACACACCTTGTTCTTACGAGAATCTGTCAATATAATTATGAAGTGTGGTAAATTGGAGCTGGATGAGACAGGATTTTGTAATCTAGCATCCTATATCACTGATAAACTATAGCAGTTCTCTTCACAAGTACAGTGAGAGGCTGGCAAAGATGACACAGTGAGTTAAGGAGAAAAACTGAGTGTATTTTTCCCCAGAGGAAAAGGAAGTGGATAAATATGCTGCTGAGTTTGGTGATGAAAGCTGTCCTGGAGAGATGGAGAGGGTTCTTGGTGGAAGAGCCTTTCTGACCCACAAGGTGTGGTGGCAGGGCAATGGGGGGTTGCCTCGCCGTCCATCAGGGCACAGGTCATGAGCAAGTGCCACAGCAGGGCCAAACCAGTTTGGAGATGTCACCCACGAGGGACCAAGTCCAGCAACTACAACACAGAGTGATAAAATTCACGTTTAAATTTGCACTGGAAACTGTACCATAGCAAGCAGCTGTGCCTTCACCTCACAGCACATACTGTCAGCCAGTTTGCTTTCCATTTGCTTGTAACTTGCTGGATGGCTGAAATGTCAATGTAAATGTACTGATGACTTCTAGACCTTTGGAAATTACGATTGTTACTTTGGACCACTGAGTATGTTTGAAACTGCACCTCCAACTTGGCTTCTCCTGGTTAGAAGATTACTGCACTGCTCTAAACTGAGTATATTCTGCTGTCAAATTGTTTGCCTAATGTTAACCTGTATTTTGAACTTCTATTTCTTGGAGTTGTCCAAAATAAATAGTTCTGAGCAATTGTTCAGTGTTTCTATCATAGCGAAATGTTCATTTTGTTCATAGCTGTTTTTACAGGAACTGCGTTTCTATAGAGAAAATTCAGCATATACTCCATATCTTTGAGTGTCTGTCTTCCAGCTTAGCATCTAAAGCAGAACATCCTTCCCAGCTTAGGGTTTTTCAGCTGACTTCATAGATATACTCTGTGAACACATGGTCTCTTTCTATTCATGGCTCCTTGAATTGTTCTACAAATTATTTTCGTGACTTAGGGAGGCTTCACCTTATCGGTCTGCACTAGCTTGACCCTACATGTGTTACATATAATTCTATGTAAAGCTTTGGGGTTTTGAATTTCCAGGGTTATCTTTAATCAAATAAATAAGTCAAGGAAACAAATAAACACATACAGAAAAAATAAACAACAGGTCTTCAACTGAAAAAGGTGGCTTTATGGCTGAACCTTTGTTGAATGTTACAATAATAGCTCTGCTCAAAATATACCTTCTTTTAGTTGGTCATCGGCTCCCATATTCTGTAAATGATATTCCTGACACTTTCATAATTAACAGGGCAGGGGTTGGTGTCTACTTTTCAAAACTGGATACACCAGTTTTTGTTTTGATTATGAGCTGATTAAGTGGGCAGTGATCATTCCATGCTAGTTTTAAATCTGTTTTGTTTATTTGTGTGTGTGTTTGAAATCTGCCTCTTATTCCTTCTAGCTGAGCTGCTGTGGCATTCAGAGCTACACCAACTGGAGCACCAGCCCTTACTTCTTCAAGCACGGCATCCCTACAAGCTGTTGCATGAACTCCAGTGACTGTAACACTCAGGATCTGCGCAACATGACCGTGGCTGCCACTAAAGTAAACCAGAAGGTACCAGTAACGCTGTTCCAGAAGCAGTTGTTGTGACACCGTCCTGTACATCGTTGGCGAATATTGCTGTTTACAACTGCATTGCATTTCATTTCAATTGGTTGGTTGATAATGTGCATATGGGGCTGGAGTGACCGTAACAATGAACTTTATCTCTCTCTTTGATTTCATATTTTTCACTCTGGCCTTTCTCAAATGCCCAGGTGTTGAGGAGGCGATTTGTTCTCTTTCCTCAAGCAGAGGTTGAGCTAAAGGTACTGCACAGAGGCAGTGCTGGCCGGGCACAGGAGCACAAGTGGCACATGCCCTCGATTGCCCATGCTGGTTAGGTCAGTCTGCACCTCTCTGCTTCTCTGCTCGCTCCTGCTGGATGCTGGGGGGTTTTGTGGACGAAGGACAGGCTTTACTCTTATGTTCATACAGTGGTTTCAGTGTTGGAACCTAGCTGTCATCCCAAACAGAGAAAACGTGAGTGATTGACAAGTGTTGTGGTCAGAGGGTACATTTACTGTGACTTAAACCCCTTGAATGTGTGCTGCTGAAAGTATAGCACAGCCAAAGTAACCCTTTCCCTGGGGTTACCTGAAGGAGCAGGAAGGGAAGACAGAGCAGGGTTGGGGAAGCAGGTCAGGGAAACAGGAAGAAAAAGAATAATTGGAGAATAAAATTGCAGAAAATGCTAAGAAAAGGAGGAATAAAAAGGAAAAAAATGCAGTATCTATAGCTGACGCTGCACTGCAGAAATACAACTCAAGTTCTTCCTTCAAGTGCTGGTGCTTCATCAACTCTTTTTTTGTCACTTGATATTTGCAAGAGAGAGAACAGTTTGTTGGTAAAAAGAATGATATTGTGGCTGAATCACCATGCTAAGTTGTGGCATAGCTTAGTCAGACTTAAGGAATATTTGCTTTTCTGTTTTTATTTTCAGAGCAGAATTTAAAAAAAAAAAAAAGAAGTCCTTAGTAGATAACAGGGGGAATGTGGAAATGCCTCTGTCTTTTCTCTTTCTGTATTTTTCACCTCAGTCCCCTGTGACTCAGAAGGTTGGAGTGGTGGCTGAGCACAGCCTGAAACATCTTTGAAAAACAGTCAAGTAGACAACATTTTCTGTCATGTATTGAAAAGAGGATACTAGAGGATTATTTTCCACTAAGCCTTTCTTTTTTGCAATAGTTTAACGAGAGCCACTTGTTGCAGACATACGTGGAATGTCAGTGGTGTCCGTTGGTTAAGAAACTCACAATCACCACCAGCAGAGAAATCTTGTTGAGTTGCATGAGTATAGAGGATGAGCCACTCTGTCCAATTGCACTTCGTGAACTTGTAGTAACTTTATGTTTTTGCAGAAGTGTAAGTAAGGTGAGAGGCAGGACGAGGTGGCTCTAGGACATGTGCAGTACAGCCAACATCCACTGCAGGCAGAGTGCCTCCTGGGTAGCTCATCTTCCCCGCAGGAAAGCTTACTGGTGTGACTGGTATTCTACCAGCAGGTCCCACCTTTTCAGTGTGGGGCAGCCATGTGCTCTGAGCCTTTCCTGAGTACATGACTGAGCAGGTACTATTTGCATTCCCAGCACTGATCTAGTGTTTCCCCAAAGTGCCTGGCTTGCTCTGCTTGCACAAGTAAATCCCTGTCCACTTGTGAGTTCCTCATGGAACAGGATGCCTGCTAAATTGTAGGAAGTGACTGAGGGATGAATCTGTGCTAGGCCAGGGCTAGTAACGCATTCCAGCCATGCTTGCTCCATGTTCTACTGTCAAATGCACAAGTCAACTGACAGAAAAGGACTGCTGGTTCCTCAGGAAGTAATTACTTGATTTGATTATCTAGGGGAGGTTTGGATGTTTGGAAGTTTGTTTGGATTTGTCTCATTCTGTGACATAGTAATTTGTAACCAAAGGTTGCAGATTTCTGTTCAGCAGTTGTGAGATCTTGGAGCTGTCCTAGACATTTGAGCAAGGTGGGGTATTTCTGAAAAGGGCATGGGAATAAAAGGCAAGAAGGAGGAAATGCCGTGTGGCCCTATCCTTTCACTTCAGCTAAGAAGCAAGTGCCATTGCCTCTGATCTAAGCCTCTTGCTCATCCTGGAAACAGGACCTTCACTACATGTGTGTTGGAGAAAAATATATATTGCCAGCATTGTAGAAGACCCTTCTCACCATGCCTGTGGACAAGTATATTTGGAATACATCTTTTGGTGGATCTTGCAAAACTAGCAGTAAGACAAGTTCTCTGTGAGCTAAACAAATTACTAGCAGTTTCTGAGAACTAATGATGAAAAAACCAGAGAGGATTAAACTAATTATATCATTGCAAGACTAAAAGACAACATTCCTGGATTTTCTTTGTCAACTCTGGCCCTAACTTGTTCAGTGACCTTGGATGAATTATTTAGGCTCTCCATTTCTTCATCTCAGAGGGCACTAATACCTAACTTTTAAGAGCTATCATTAGGATTAGCTAATTACTGTTCATACAGTTCTTTTAATCTTCACAACTCTTTACCAACAAACCTCAAGAACTACTGCTCTCTAAAGGCTTAAGACAGGGACAAATGGAGCCAAGAAAGACCAGATAATTGCTAAACTGTCCCTTCTGTCCTCTGGATCAGCCCCCAGATGTGCTCACTCGGTGTTTCACATATTTCTATACCGTGCGTGTGTCTCATGGGTGCTGCTCACACTCTCACTCAGCACAGCAAGAGCTGAGCAATTAAGACATATGTAAACAAGGTACTTCAGTAAAGAGATTATTGTGACATGGGAAAACAGTCTTCAAATGAGGAGAGTGATCAAAACTCTCCAGTTGCATGTTTTGTTAACAAGATCTTGTCTCCCCCAAATCACCATTGCAGTCAGATGTTGCGCCTCTTGAAGGCACTTCAACAGAACAGATTTCAGAAGGGGTGGGAGAACATTAAGCCGTGTCAGACAGAATGAAAATACTGCTTGAGAAATCTAATCTTATTGCATAACATGTAAAACACACACAACTGTAGTTGCTTGATGGGCTAAATAAACAAGCTTGACTCGGACTTACTGTGGTAAAATGTAGTTAAGGATTAATATGTACACTTAAACATTTCAGCAATGAATCACAGCTGTGCCGGTGCTCAGCTACCATCAGGTTCACCACTTCGTTACTCTCAGGATTACATATCTTCTCATGTTATAAAAGAAGTTAAAGAAATGACACAATTTATTTCGCAAATGGCCTGTCTCAAATAAAGGGCATTGTTTCCCTTCTCGCTGTTATTATTTTACAAGCACCTATTGCTCTGAGGTCATGTAAAGAGTTCCTACAGTGTTTGCAGAAATGAGGGGTGTGTGCATGGACGTGAAATGTGGGGACTCTTCTCTCTGATGGGACAGGAGTCCAAACTGGGAAAGGGAACTCAATGTTATTTCTGAGCTTTTCAACTTCTGATAAAGTGGGTAAAGTTATAAAATATAAAATGCGTCAGGACTGGCCTTAAGCCAGAGTAGTGTTGGTCGTTTGAAGAAGTGACAAAAGGGGCTGAGTGGTGATTTTGGTTTGTGTGGACAGATGTGTTAGTAACGAAAGAAAAAACAGATGTCATCTTTCTTTTTTAATCCAAGTATCATGTCACTTGGTTAGATTCATTCAGGCACCACAAACTAGGAAAGCTAATTTCTAATACTTTCTTTGAGGGGTAAAATAGGCAAGGCAAACATTTTTGTACTAAGGGGGAACATCTCAAAAAAGTCTCTCCAAGAGAATGGCAGGCAGATATGTGTATGAATCTTCTGGCCCCAGCCTAGGCTGTGAATCGAGACATGAGGAAGCAAATCAGCTGATGAAGTCAGGATCTGAGCTAGGGTGAGAAAATTGGATTTGGGGAGCAGGACAGGGAATTTTATGTCCAAGAGCAAAGGAACCAAGAAAATTCATACAAAACCTTTGATAACTCTGTTATATGGTTTAAAGTTACACACTAGTCAGTGCCTTGCCTGGTGTCCCTTGATAGATACAGGCAAGCAGAATGCCTCAGGGGGCACTTCTATTAAATGTCTGGAATATTAGAAAATCAACATCATTTATTAATTTTGACATCTATAGTGTATTATAACATCTGTACACTGTTACTGATTTGGTTTCAGGTCAAAGCTATATTGTTTTTTAAAACAATGCAAATTGACTTTCTTTAATAAGAGCCATAAAAATGAGTGCAACTTCCCATTTAGCTCCTAAAACTACTGAAATGCATCTGTTTCTAAAAGGAACTGCTTTTGCCTCCACTTCCCATCATTCACTCAGAATTGCTATTAAATAAAAAGGTGAGATTGTTGGGAATTACAGCAGAGATATTGTCTAGCCCAAGTCCATTTTGAATGACAAATTTCTATGTATGGATTCATGGCAGGGAAGGTCGATACAAGGAATGATAATGTTTGTTTTCCAGGGCTGTTATGACTTGGTGACCAGTTTTATGGAGACAAATATGGGAATCATAGCTGGAGTGGCTTTTGGGATTGCGTTCTCACAGGTAAGTGCACAAATACTCCCCTTTGGCCCTTTACTTCCCCTCTCTCTTTCTTTACCTGCACTTCAAGGAAGGAAGGATTATGGAAAGGGACTGAACTCAGCATGCTCATTAGTTCTGAGGTCATCAGTTCATTGATTTTCTTTTTTTCAACTTAAATGAAGTTTCTCCCAGGGAATATCAGTTACAGCTGAGCTAATGACTAGCTCAAGGAAAACAACTTGTCCCTCCACTGGGTCAAATAGAGGTTAACCCAATAAAACATTGGCTTAAATGGAGCATAAACAGCTAAGGAGACAAATAGCTTATCTGTTGTTTGGATAGGCTTCTAAGTACTCTTATTTGTTCTTAAAGGAGTCTACAATTAAAACAAGAGTATACCTTCAGGCTTCCCCATCCCTGACCTGGAGCCTGGAGGGGGCACTTAATTTTGGTAACCAATTTTATTTATCTATTTATTTTCCCTTTAATGTTGAACACTGAGCAGAGATCTGCCAAAATCAAGTTATTAAACCAACTCCTTGCCTGCACCAA
Organism: Grallaria varia; assembly: GCA_013396735.1. Taxonomy (NCBI): domain Eukaryota; kingdom Metazoa; phylum Chordata; class Aves; order Passeriformes; family Formicariidae; genus Grallaria; species Grallaria varia. The sequence continues at coordinate 467,629 of VWZG01013351.1, read as the reverse complement.
AAGGATGAGACGGACAAGAGGAGGGCTAAGAAGGAGTTTGTTGCTCCTTGATATTTAAACTGACTTTGTGTAGACAGGAGTTGGGAAAGTGTAGGTCTGGTCAGAACCTTCTGATGAAGAAGGGGCAGGAAAACACTGACACCTTTCACCAAAATGCTCCTTTGTACCAGTCAGTTCATTTTTGATGGTAAGGACTCCACTGAAAGCATGCAAAAGTTAGAGGGAGTGAAACACAGACAACACAAAGTTGTTTCCAGAGTGGTTCAACAAAACTCACAGTGATGTGTATGATGCCTGAACTGCTTCTTCCTGAGAGGTAATCTGCCTTTTTTCCATGGATAGCAGACAGTACACTGCACATGTCTTTCAAAAACTATCATGCAGCTTTCATTTATTCCATTCACATAGTATTAAAATCCTGGGTCCTGGGGCAATGCTGAAAATATTAATATACCTGTTGGATGGGTTATGTTTTTCCAGTGGTTGGGAGAAATGAGGTGCTGTGAAAAATTATTTGAGGTGTCCTTAAAATTCATTAATTCAGTTTGCATGCTGTAGGTACGCTGAGCTGCACTGGAAACAAATGATCTGCCAGTGCTGTTGCCAGTGGTGGGCAAGTGAATTAATGGGAGGGCTCTTGTCCCAGCTGCCACATGTGCTCAGCTTGTGCTTGGCTACCAGGCGTTTTAGTTAAACCTCTGAAGTTTTGCTCAGCAGTTACAATGGCCTTCAAGTTATTCAGAATAACTGTCCCCAAGACATGTGGCAAATGGCCACACATCCTCTTGGTCTATGTATGCACAACCTGAGGGAGCCCTAAAACTACTTGGGCTCAGACTAGCTGACTGCCCTGCCCTTGGCATATCTGGAACCAAGGTGTTAGATGTGAGCAGCCCATGATTTGGCCTGTCAGCCAGTTTCATGTGGGTGTATGTTGGTTCATGACAACACCAGCTGCCCAGGACATGTGCCTGCGTGTCGGGTTTTCAGGATCCAGTGTTCTGAAACCACCTGGAGCTGTTTGTTCATGAAGTAAGGGAAGTTCTCTCTTTTTTCCTTTTTTTTTTTTTTAAATAGGCTATTCTAGTTCTTGTTGAATGGTCACAGTCTTGATACTCTTCTCCAACCTTGATTAAGGCTGGATTACTGCTATAGGACCCTGAGGTTTGATTTCTAGATAGCTAGAAGGCTATAAAGCATCTTTTTAAATGCTTCATGTAAAGCTACCCAAAAGAAAAATGGGATGAGTGCAATTTTGCAATTCATATGCTGCTGGGGCAAATGTCTCAGTCAGGACCAATACTACCTGAAAGCTTTTAATCGGTGTATCATGGCAGGCAGCAGGCAGCATGGGGTGCAAGGCACTTGGCCACTGCAGCTCTGAGAGAAAACCAAGGTGTGTTTTGATGTGGTGTTGGCATCTCAGGCTGCTGGTGGCACTGTAAGTCCTGCTGCCATGTGGGGATGTCACTCCCCGGCGTAGATAGAGGGCTCTGGCACTGTGAGTACATATCCAGTGTTAGCAAATGTGTAAGAAGGAGAAGAGAGAGGATGCAGGGGAGAAAAATGCAGCTCTCCTGGGCTGTGAAGAATAGAAGGAGGCTGGTTATAATTTACTGCCTAATCTGTTTTTCTGGACCCAATTAGGGACAGTGTTCACAAACTGGTTCCAGGCCGTGTCTGGCAGTAATGCCAGGCAGTGCTCCAACTGTAGGTAAGGCTTCACTGTTCCTACTGAGGATAGGCTTAATCTAAATAAAAGACAAATTAAATCATGTTGATCTTCTACAGTAAAGCACACTCAGGGTTCTTTCCTTCAAATTATTTGTTAGGTGTTGACTAGCATAGGGAATGTGCTGATGCCCAGAAACAGGGAAAGTTTAATGTAATGGCATTGCATGTCTTATAGGCCTGGCACAGCCCTCCCCATCAGAGTCAGAGTTTTTAAAAAACCGCTGTGTTGCTGACCTTGTCTGCTCTGCTCCTCGGGTTTGAAATAATAACAATAAAATAAAATTTGATTGTTTTTGGACTCAGATGCCAATGCTGACTTCCAGCTGGAATAATTTCAGTTTAGCAGGTGCTCTTCAGAGCAGAAAAATGGTTGCTGTGTTGTGTCCAACAGAGAATAAAATTATGCAAACTGCATAGATGATGAAGGGTTTTGCCTGGATAAAACTACAGTGCAGTCATTGGCTTAAGGAATGCGGGAGACACAGTCTGGAGAGGTTTATAGATTGTGGTTGCAGGAAACACTTCCTGAGCAGGGAAGTCTCCGTGCAGTGTTAAGGCCAGGTTATTCCCTTTGTGCTGACAGACTGGAAGTCAGAAGCTCTCCACATGCTCCAAACCAGTGGTTGAGCATATAGGGTTCCTATCATTTAAAGAAAAATTCCCTTGTCCATCTCTACAGTGAAACATTCACCTGCCCCCTTTCCTGTCAACATTAACATAAGTAGCTCTGACTGTGAAGGCAGTTGTGGTGTAGACATCATCTACCCTGTCTGCTACAACTCCTGCCTGAGGCTGAGACTTGCACCTCCTTACACAGGGTTTAGGGAGTGGGATCCATTTGAGAATCCAATATGTGACTTGAAATCCAGTGTAAGACTGGGTTGCTTCTAAACAGTATGAACATAGGACCTGTGTCAGAGGCATACCAGGGCACAGGAGGCTGACTCAGAGAAGTGACAAGTGACATTGAAAATTCTCTGTCTTCTAAAACAGAGACAGACAACCTGGATGCTTGGAGATTTGCGTTTTGAGTATATGGCAAAGTAAATCATTGAGCTAAACAATTATTCCTGATGAAATTTTACCTTACCCAGTGTGCTGATGAATTCCAAGTAAGTTCAACACGTTTCTATTTATAGATGTTTTCTCAAGGTAGGAGCAATGGTGAAGATCCCAAGATTCAAAATAAAATGGAACTTCAAATTGCAACTCAGTTTCTTTCTCTTCAATATAATAACAAGGTGTAATAAATATATCATGCAGGACAGCTTCCAGTCAATGCTAACTCTTGCAGAATAACTGTATTAAAAAGCCAATTATTATGTGTATGACAGGGATAAGATTGCCAGGAAGTTTCTGTGAATGGTTTTCAGTGGTCAGAACTAAGATGTACCTGAGATGACTGCTAGAAAACCATGGAGAGATGAAGAAATGCACTGAAATGAGCTGCCACCAACAGGATGGTAGTATAGGAGACACACCTGAGGATGTGGGTTTCCCAGTGCTCAATATCAAAGAATTTGTCAGCATTTTCAAGTTTCACATGGCAAGACCAGAGATTCTGAGGCAAACTCTGTTTTCCATACAGTAGCTCAGAAGACAAAAATAATCTTAGAAAACTGTGAAGAAAGAGGAAAAGTGAAAGAGAACACAAATGCAGAACCAAGTCTGGCATTTTAGCACTCAAAAATCAAAGCTATAAAATAAATTAATAAGTGGATAAAAGCTGAGATGGGGCATTCTAGAGACAATGGGAGTGAAGGGAAATGAATGCAACTCCTAGCAGCTTGTTTCTTTGTGGGATTCCTTTTATGCTGATCCTTCTGGTTTTTCAAAGGAGCTGCAGGGACCTGCTGCACAAAAGGATAAGGGGCTTCCCCCTGCCTAAAGAGCAGAAGAGGCAAGTGATGGAACAAATGCAGAGAGCAAGGCAGGTTGGAGAGTGCTCATTTGTGGTTCGCAGTCTGGGAGCCTCTAACCTGATTTAAATTCAGAGCACTGTAGTTACGACTCTAATGAAAGAACACTGTGAGGAAAATTCAGCAGCTTAATACAGTAGCACATTTTGGCTACAGGAGAGACGATGCTACTTTGGTTAAATGTAGAAGTCTGCACACCTTGGAAAACACGTGTTTTTCTATGTGTTCAAAGTACTTCAAAGATATTTATTATAGCGGTGCTATGTCCTGGTAATACTTAGAAATGCTGTATAAAATCTATGCAATGTCTCAATACGCATGCCATTGAAATACAGAAGTTAAATAGTATGTTACTGTAACCACTGAAATGCCTAAACCAGCTTAAAGGTCAGAGATGAGAGTTAATAAATGGGCCAAAGGTCAAAAAGATACATTCATGTATAGCCTGCCATTTGTCCCAGGAGTGTGTTGAGTAAAACAAAACATTGTTACACACCTGCAGATCCTACAAAGGTTAGACACACTATTAGGGCTACAGCCTATGTAGATTAGAAGAATTCCTAATTAGAGGTAGCTGGGGAGGTCTGCTTCTGTTGAAGGGAGATAGAAAAGCCTGTGGCTTCCTATTTGTAAAGGCTATAGCATCTTTCCCCTTGTAAACATGATACAAGCATCATACTGAGAACAGCAGCTGTAATGTGGGTGCTTGTGATGGGAAATAATGGGTACCTTGTGGCACAGGTGTTAAAAAATAATAAATAAATAAACTTGAATGTGCATACGTTGTTGGCCATTGTAGAATAAGAGAAGAACGGATTTCAGTCTGGGCCAGAATTTCCACAGTGAAAATAAATTGGATGAAATATGCTGTGAAGTTCACCTTAATGAAAACTTCAGAAAGGGAGAGAAGTAACTTCTGAGACCAGATGAAGGTGAAAAAAGGTTGAAAGCTACCACTAAGCGTGGAGAAATACATACCATTCTCCAAACCAGAAGTCTTACTCTCCAAAATGGAATTGAGCTAAAGAAACATTGCAAGAATCAGCAGCAGGGGTGTCAAGGCCTCCCCAGGCAATCCTGCAGAATGTGGTTGGTTTTCAGCAAGGGTTTCCAAACACTCACATTGATTAAATCATCTCCCAGTGACAGGAATATTAAAACATGGAAATCCAAAGGCCAGCCAGACCATGCTGACATCCTCATTGTTGCTAGTCCATTTCCTGCTGTAGCACCTGTCTGGAGAAGTTGAGTAGAAAAGGCAACAAGATGGCTAAAATGTCTTCTTGGTATCAAGTGAGATGTTCAAACCTGAGAAGGGTTTTCAGCACCCACATCTCTTTTGTCAGCTAAAAACACAGCCCTTTAACCCTGGTATTTTTGGTTTTTCTTGGAGGTTGATCAGGAGGTGGACCATTGATGGTAGTCAATATGGCCCAGGCTGAGGTATTGTTTCCGGGAGTCCTTGTATCTCCTCTTCGGGGCTCCTCTCTTGCGGCAGCCAGTGGCAAGTTCACCATAGAGCACGATCTTAGGCAGGCGGTGATCCTCCATCCTGGAGACGTGCCCTGCCCAGCGCAGCTGCGTTCTCAGCAGCATGGCCTCAATACCGGCGACCACTGCCATATTGACTACCTTCAATGGTCCACTCCAGCCTGCAATTGGGAGATATGGAGACACACCATCCATAACGCTGCTGATTCCTTTGAGAATGCACGCAGAATCAGTCTGGAGGAGAAAAGACAACGCAGAAAGAGCCGTGCCTCACCAACACCGCCTATGGAGACTTTCTGCTGTGCCTTTTGCAATCGGACTTGCCTATCTCGTATCGGCCTCTTCAGCCATCAGCGCGCTTGCAGCAAGCGGGGGTAGAGCCCTCCCCAAATCTTCGTCCGCGAAGCCGAGCCATGATGATGATGATGATGATGATCAGGAGGTGCTACCTCTGCCCCATGTCTAGTAATAACCAAAACAGTGCCATATTTGGTGCCAGAATCAGGAGGTGCATGTGAGGAACAGGGGGCTTCAGCCTGCTTTTATAGGTGATTCTGTGCCCTTTTGAGATGCTCAGAACAGTTCTGGTGGACAATGAAACAGTAGACAGAGCAAATTTCTGGCAGATGAAGCATGGCCTGACAAGGACTGTGACATCTTAGAGGCAGGAAACAGTTTATCTCGATTTGAGTTACCCTGGCTTGGTCTTTCTCTGGGCTGGTGCCAGCCCAAGTCAAGCAATTGGCTGGTAGAGAAGATATATGTTTTGATGATGGTCATGTTAACATGGAGCACTGCCTGGTCTAGAGGAAAGGACACACAATCCCAAGAGTGAAATAGAAGGAGCCACTTTGGATGAGCAGCCAGCCAGTCATTGTCAACTCATGAGAGAGCTCTGCTGCTGCCAAAAGGTTGTGATCCCCCTGGCCAGGGCAGAGGTGGTGGCCTGGGCAAGCCAGCTGAAGCTGCTGTGACAGCCCCTGCTTGGAGCCAGGTCCAGGAAAGGCTAGTCTGTCAGCAGACATGGTGCTCTTGCCTCACCTCCTTAGCCAGGGATGAGTTGTAACAGTCTGGATATGCTCAGGAGTTAATCAATTGACCAATCTAAACGAGAAAGGCGAGGTTGAATTATGTACAGTATATTAACACCATTGGCGTATGCAGGGAGCACTAAGAAAGTGCAATAGGCAAAACGTTGAAAAGATTGAGTGCTTATTGACGAGTGGAAACCTGGGATCTGCTTTCAATAATCTGAGTGACAGCCAAGGGAATAGTGAAAGACTTTTTAAAAATTTATTTCCAGATTTATAGTGCTCATTTCTATGGTGCTGCATCACTTGTAAAGAAAACATAGCCACTCTGGGGCATTAGGAAGCTTTTCCCTGACATGCTGTTAAGAAAGTTAAGGGGACCACCCACTCTCCGGGGTGGTGATGAGGGACCCAGGTGAAGCTTGCAAGTGAAAAGCAGCAGGTAGCGTGCAGATAGCCCTGCCAGTTTATCCATCCATGTCTGGGTTGGCCAAGCAATGACAAGAGGATTGAAAAGTACCAAAAAGGCATCTGTCCTACCAAATAAACACACTCTGATAAAAATCAAAAAGAAGATCTGACAAAGAAAGGTGGGAGATTTTCATGCTGTTTTTCTGATGTGAGTGGTCCTTAAAACAGAGCATAAATACATTGTGCATAGTAACTCCAGAAAATGAAATACTTGTTTACCATGACCTCTCCTTTGCTCTGCATTGATATAATTTAACTTAAGTTCTATTCTGCCTCCATTCTTGTCCTGAACAGTTGATTGGGATGCTGCTGGCATGCTGTCTGTCCCGGTTTATTACTGCTAACCAATACGAGATGGTGTAACAAGGTGAGCTTTTCCTGTTTTCCAAGCAGTAATACTATATAAGCCTTGGTATGTCATTGTGGCTGTGCTGCTTCTGCTGTAGATAGTGGGCAAGCTTTAGATGCTCAGCATATTCACTGAGAATTAAGTCTTCCAGTGGGCTTCTTTTCCTTGGGATTTTCATCCCAATATTGTACCTGCTGGGAGAAAAAGGGGGAAAACATAGTGTTGAAATTTTTCATCATTTCAGTTTTCTTGAAAAGAGAGGGCAAAATACCTGCTGTGAGTACTGTTAGCAACCAAAGCAACCCACTTGTTTGTTTTCTTTTTATCTTCCCCGCTGTCCAGTCTTTCAGAAGCTGAAATCCAGAGCCTGCCTGAAGACCAGGAGCTGCAGAACTGGAGAAAGACTGACATGAATGTTATAGCACACACTGTCTCTCGCACGCACGCACGCACGCACACCCCCACGAGCAAGCACGTGCGCGCGCACACTCGCACCCCTCCTCCCGAAAACTGTCCCATGCGTAGTGTTACCATTCTGTGAAGCACCACGGTGCCACCGAGAGCAGCCGGGTCCCCTCGGCCTCCAGACCCAGACCCCACCCCCGTGGCTCGGCGTAGGACGGCACCGTCTGTATGTTCTTGGTCACACAGTAGTTGCATCGTAAGTTAACAAAGGTAATTCATTAACAGCATTGATCGGGCTGTGCATGTAGTGACTGGAGGGCATAATTAGCCTTTCACCATGGTTAATAAGTGTTGCACACGTTCATATAAACCGGTATATGAAATATATATTCTTTTGGTTTTATGTTAATTTCTTGGTTTTGTTTATTGCTTTTACTAAGGTTTCCATCCTTTCCCCCTTCCCTTCGCCTTGCCCCCCTGCCCGCCTTCCCCAAAAACAAAGGAATCAGTAACATAACATAAAGATACTTGAAAACGATGTTAAAATGTTGTGCTTGAAGGGAACCGTTATTCCTGATGTTCTTCTACATCTTTGATTCTTACTCAGTGTTGTATGCCTAGTGCGTATCCCAGTAGGCTTTGTCTAGTGCATTTTGCCTCGGAACCTGATCCTGTGTAATACTGTTATTAAGCTGTGTTGTTGCTTACTGTGAAGGCAGAAATTTTGCTTCCTTTATTTTTATTACGTAGTTATGAACTAATTGAACTGTGCTGTACTGCGGCCTTCATACTTTTTTCCTGTTCTTTCTTTTTCTTTCTTTTTTTTGCATTGAGGTTGCAGCCACCAAATACATTGTTGAATCGAATCGAAATAAAAAACACACACACAAGCAAAAAAAAAAAAAAAAATCAAAAAAAAAAAATCCAGGCATATGAAATATTTTTGGGGGAAAGCAAAAGTTTAAAACCTTTTTAAAAAAATAGGACTTTTTTAATAATGCCTCTGTCTAGCATGCCAACGAGAATGCATTGATATTGTGAGTATTTGTGATATACGTATTAATAAATGGAACCATTACAGATTTCTAGCTGCTTCCTTTTCATTCTTTAGTCATAAGAAAATTCTTTTCTGGGGGGGAGAGGGAGGAAGTGAAACACCTGGGCACAGCTTTGAGTGACATGTCTTTATGCTTTTTTTAACAACTAACTTGCTTGTGACAGAAAAATGTTACTACCCTGGGAAAAAGAAAAAAATAAAAATAAAAGGAGCTGGAATTGTTTCAAAACTCCTAGAAAAACCTTCTGCAGCTGGTTTCATCGTGTGACAAACACATGTCCTCTGCTTTGCAATGTTTCTTCTTGTGACTGTTAACTATCGCAGTGTTTAATTATCCCATCCTTCGTGCTGTGGGTGATTTTGGTTGGCATTAAGCATTTCCCTCTGATTTCGGTGTAAATGGGCAGAAGAGAAGTTTGGGATTGAGGAAGGTGGGTAATAGCCATCTTTGCTCTGTTTTTGGAAAGGCAGGCGCTTATCTCTTTCGCATTTGAACATGTGAAACATTGAAATCTGACAGAAAACCCGTGAAAATTTACACCTGGAAATTTTGGGCCAAGCTCTTAGCTTGGCAATGTGGACAGAGAGGAAGACTGGAGAAGGGAAGTCCTGGAGCTCTCTGGTTGTGGAGGAGCTGCATGGCACCTGTGTCCGCACAGCCTATACAGCTGCTGGAGTCCCAATCCTTCCTTCATCCGTCTGTCCATCCATCAGTGCCACCCACTTAGATGCTGCAACCCTCCGCCCAAGAGGGGGCTGCCCTGTGTGATGCCTCCAGCATCAGACCCTGGGGAACCTTTGAGGGGTGCTGGTGTGGTCGCTGCACTCCCACCCACGGCCATAAAAGGGTTTGCAGCCACACGGGCAAAAACCTGTTGGCACGTGCCAAGGCAGCGTGTCTTAAAAATCCCAGTAGCACCATCTCTGGCTTTACTCAGCAAGCACTTCCAGAGCAGGAAGGAGAAAAAGAGCTTTGCAAGTGGGAGAGGCAGCTGGTCCACTAACTTAAATCTGCCCTCAATAAAGCATCTGCTGTGAGGGAGCGAGCCATCCCTAAAGGTGGAGAATGCCAATACAGGTCCTGTATCAATGCTGGGCACCTAAGCAGTGCTGTGCTGGGGACAAAGCCACTCGGCACTGGTCACAGCACTCACATTTGCAGTCCCTTCTAGGGCTTAAAAACAGTCACAGCCGCTCACTCAGTTGCTGGGGCTACACGATGCTGGACTGATGCCTTACTCCTGTGGGCACAGGAAGTTCACTGAGGGATGTTTTTCCACGCCAGAAAGAACTGGCTCACCAGCTGCCCCAGTTTCCCTCCCCTATTCATTCCCAGGCAGGTCTGCCCTTGCCTCATGGAGGGGAGGGAGGCGGGTGAGGCTGCTGCCTCCTCCCTCAGGAGCCACCAGTGACCTTCCAGCGTGGAAAAGCACCAGCCCCTCCTTGGTTTTCTTTCCTTTTCTTTCTGCTTTTTCCTGAAAGAGAGAGTTGTTTGTGCCAAGAGCTGTTTCTTTTGAAGATGCTGATGTTGGATGACAGGTCAGCAGGCCCCCAAACGTGCCTGTCCCCATTCAGTAAAGCATGTGCTCAGCTTTAAGGCATAAGTGTTGGATTAAGCCCGTTCAGCGAAGCCCTTCAGTACGTGGTCAATTGTTTTCTCCAGTGCAGCAGCACTCCAGCTCGTACGGGCTAGGTGTGTTAATTGGGCTCTTGGCAGCTTCTCTGAAGAGGATCAGGCTGGTGAAGGAACTGCCAGGGGCTTCCCTGGCGAAATCCCCCTGGCTTGGGCTGGGGACACTCAGGCTGCACCGGCTGGCACTGTGGCATCCCCTGCCCAGGGTGGAGCATCCCTGCACTTCTGAAGGGAGAAGCAAAGCAGTGGATACAGGAAACAAAGATGGAGCTGCCGAGTGTGGGTTAATGTCAGCTGGGCACAGATGTGCAGGATTTTCCCTCTAGAGAGGGAGCTGCCACGGGATACCAGAGGTCTTTGCCTCAGGGACTGAGTTCATACCCTCTGGTATGAGCTGAATGAGCAGCAGAGATGGGCTCCTGGTGTGCTGTGTTGGCTCTGACTGCCTGATCCCTCCCCAGGCAAGTTGTGTTCACTGCAATCACCAGATCAAGCTGGGCCAAGGAAGGGTGGGTCAGTTTGGGAATCAAAGCCGAGGATGGAACAACTGGATGTGTCCCAGGAAGGGTGGGAGGAATGGAGCATGGCTGTGGGTTGAGGAGAGTGGGGCATCATAGAATCATTTAGGATGGAAAAGGCCTCAAAGATCAGTCCAGCTGTTAACCCAGCACTGTCAAATCTACCACTAAACCATGGCAATAGATGAAGCAGGACTGTGGGAGGAGGAAGAAGGGGCACTGCTCTGTTTTGGTCCCAGCTACCTTGTTTTGGCTGAAAGGTGGACCAGTGGCCTTAGCTGACCTGTATCCTGTCCTGAGCTGCCTCCCAGGGCTTGCTTCTACCAAGGACAGCCCTGAGCTCTGCCGAGAGGACAGTGAGCTTCTGGGAAGGTGATGTTTCAGAGTACCACCGAGCTGTGGCTCTGGGCAGCTGTGCTGGAGGGCCTTGCTGGCTGCTGCTGTCCTTGGGTGAGCATTGCTGCAGAGGAGACTGGCTTTGCTCACAGGAGTTCACCCTGCTGCTCCTCGGAGGACCCAATGCAGCACCAAAGTTGATTTTGTTTTCTGTGACTCTTCCCCTTGATTTTAATGGCTCGTTACTGTTGAAGATAATTTTAAGGCCAGGAAATTAATTTGCTGCCTGCCAAGTGCCATGCATAAAATATCTGGCATCCCACTGGAGGAGCAGGATCAATTGGGATGTCAGATTTCTACCAAGGCTGTTAGGTCTGCTTCAGTGTGAACCTGTATCATAAAAATAGTCATCTTCATGATTTGACATAGAAATGACACTGCACTTTTTTGTAAGTAAAAGTATTTTGCCCTCCAAACGTGTAAAGTATGGGCAACCTTCTGCAAGTTGTTTTTACCAGCTTGGCCTAATTTTGAAGAAAAAAAGCTGTTGCTTTTGCCTTTTTCTTGCCATTGCACCTGTTTCTGCTGCAACCAGGAAATGGTTTATTCAAAGGACATTTCATTTTTGTCCAGCATGGCTGGAGATATTTGGTACGCACAAGCTCATCAAAAGCAAGCTGTGCTGAGGCAGCAACTCCTCAAGCTCAGGAGTCTGTTCTGCTCCATGGTAGCTGCAGTGTGGTTATTTTTGGTCTCTGAAACTCTCTGTACGTGACACCGAGTTCTTATTTTAGATTGCGGTCCTTCCGTGTGATCGATAACTGGGGAGTGTGTATTACACACACACACACAGAGAACATCCAGACCAGGCTGGATGGGGCCTTGTGCAGCCTGGCCTAATGAAAGGTGTCCCTACCCATGGCAGGGACATTGGAACTGCCTGATTGTTGAGGGCCCTTCCAACCCAAGCCGTTCTGATTCCATGATTCTATCCCTGGTTGTGCTGTAGAACACAAAGTGTAACTCCTAATGTGACACACATTCCCAAAGCAACTTGACATGGCCAAGATTTGGAGAAGCAGTAGATTTCAGACAATGCCCTGGAGGTGTTCACACAATGCTCTACCTTTCAGAAAGTGCTGAATGACTAACTTTTTGGTATTCCAGTCCTTTCAAGACCTCTCAGGACACTTAGAAGTGAAAAGTCATTTTTGAAAGCCCTATCTCTTCTTAAAATGGAAAGCATTCAACCAAGTAAAGAAACGCTAAAATTTTTAAAACCATGATTTCCAGAGGGAAGGACAACTTTCTGGCTTGCATGGAAGGCATAGTTTGTAGGCTTTATCTTCTTGAGCAGAGAATCAGAAAATGTGATGTGAGAGAAGGCCAATGCCCAGTAGGAGAAATGCTGGGGTAGAATAGGAGAAGAGAAAAAGGAGGAAAAAAAAAACAAACTTATTTTCCTTCAGTCAGAAAGGTTTGAAATGGGAAGTAGTTCAACCTGACCGTGTATCTGACACAGCAGTGCAGAGATCTCTACGTCCACGGTAAGTAGGCTCAGCAGCTCATGTCTGCAGCTGGAGGGTCTGCAGTCTGGTCCAGAGGGGACTGTTGCCTGCCAGGACACCTTCTCCAGATGGCAAGACCAGCCTTTTGTGGGAGTCTGTAGGTGTCAGACTGCTAGAAACTACTGCAGTGCACATCCAGTGAGATTCATGGCCAGCATCAACCCGTGGCACTACCTGAGGCTTTTCAGGATTGGTTGAAGAGTGGGAGTTTCCTACTGTGCCTCCATGGGCTGACTGTGCTTCTGTGAGATTTGTTTTTAATGTAGTGTTTGTAACCTATTGCTTGCTCAGAAGAACATGGTTAGTGCTTATTTTGATTTTTTTATATATTTTTTTATCTTCAGTCCTGCAGTCTTTTTTAAATAAAAACAAACAAATGATTGTCCAGAATTTTCTTTATCCTGGAGTTTGGTGTGACCCAGATGTGAGATGAATGAGTCTTCCTCCCAAGTACAGGAACTACATTGACCCCGTGTGTTGTTGTGTGTGACTCCACTTGCCTTCATGCAATCCTGGTACTTGGCAGGACCGGGGATTGCCTTGTTCCTGCAGGAAAGATGGAATTCAGCTCTGCAGGGAACCAGCCAGAGCCCTGCACATTTCCTCTGCTGTGCCAGCACCGCCAGCCTTCCAGAATCAATGCCATGCCTTGGGGGAGTACAGAAAACAGGTCTTCACCTGCTTTGTGGATGGAGGCAGCGTGAAGGTATGAGACCCGAAAAATCCTGGCCGGCCGTACAGCGAGCTCAAGCACTGAACTGAGCACAGACTGGCATGGTCCACTGGTCTTTGTAATAGTGGGAGTTCCTCCCCATGCTTATCTGGACAACCTAACTGTTCCCAGCTTCTTTGGATTATGCATTTTAAGTGCTACAATATGAGAGGGAAATCAAAAAGCCAATCAAAATTATCTCTATGAGACCCATTCAATAAAAAAGTTATTGGCAATTAGCACAGGTTTTTTTATAAAGAAGTAATTAGCCCTCCTGCCCTGAGCATTAATGAATGCTTTTCATTACACCCCAAGGGGTAGTCAACCCAATAATAATCCATTTCAGATGAATGTTGCTCTAAAACAACATTGTTTGACAACAGAGGCAGCAGGACAGTCACAAACAGGAGGCAAACCTACCCTGGTGAGCACTGGAGCTGGTTGCTTCAAAATGAAAGATCATTAATAATTTGCTTGGATTAGTGCAATAGACTTGACTTCTTACTCATAAAGGAGATGAATCAAAGCATAATAAAAAAAACAGGGTCTCATTTTTCCCTGGGTACAAAGCTAAGGAAGCCAGTGGAGGTGCACTGGTGCTGGCCACAACTTTACAGTGATGGTGCCTATTGGCAGGGTGGAACATGACTCGTGTGCGTGGTTGTCTGAATGTGGTGATTTTATGGCCTGAAAGGTGTTTGGCAGACAAATGGCCAAGGGTTGTGTGACCCTGGTGTCTCCACTGCTTCACCCATTGGAGCTACAGGGAATGAGCACCAGGTGACAGACCTCCTTTCTCCATGTTCCTGTTTGATTGTTGGTATTTTCTAATGGGGTATGTGTTGGTGCAGATACAAAAATTGCATTGACTTCTCAGTTCAGTGGCTCTCTTGTTCTGACAGTGCATCGTGGCCATCTGGTTCTCCTCAGGGTGGTAAGCATGGGCAGGGTTCTTTTTCAGAGGAAAGCCCTCAAAGACTAAGTAAATGAAACAACAACTTGCCTTTCCCTGCCCTGTGAGCATCCTTGCTCCTCCCTGAGGCATCTCTTCCCTCTGGCTGCCACTGCTGACTGGGGGCTGCTGGCACAGCTTCCTGCAGGCAAGCTTTTAAAACATCCCCATTGCTTTTACAAAATTGAGGATTCAAGTGACCAGCTGGATCCTGCCCTCCAAGCTGGGCTGCCAAATTAGGAAGAAGTGGTCCAGGGTGACACTGAGTAGCTCAGCCCTCGGTGCTTTCCCCATGGAAAGACAGTATGTAATGGGAGGTCTAATTAAGGAGGCCAACAGCAGATTTGCATGCTGCAGAGATGATCTTCCTTGCCATTTCACACTTCTTTGCCAGGAAGCCCATTCCCCACCCCAAGGCAGGAAGCTGCCTCTCAGCCTTCCCTCCTTTCCAGCCATCCCTGTGCTCTCCTGGGGAGCAAGAGGACCATCCACCCCATGGTGGGGGATGAGGGCTGCCAGGGGATGATGCTGTGAGCACTGGAGATAAGCTTGGCAGCCAGCTCTGGAGCCAGCACAGACTTTAACAGGCATCTCTCCCAAACGCCTCTGTGGTGGCCACGTCTCCAGTGCTGCTCCACACTCTGTGCAGCAAGAGAAACCCCTCGGACAAGCAGTAAATGGAATGATTGCTCGACTTGCAGTGCGGTACTGCCTGTAGGGGATGGTGCGGTATCAGAGCACCATCTCACTGGATGTGTCAAGGAAGTTCAGTCATGCCACGGAGCTAAAGCTGTAGGTGCAAGGACAGGAGCAAATAAGGACAGAAAATAAGAGAATTAGGCAGTGTGCAGGTTGTTTGGATCAGTGCAATGAGCACAGAGCTGCATTGCAGTTGCTTTAGGCAATCTTGATTTTGGCACCTCATAGATTATGGATGCCTAATTTCGCAGCTCTATGCTTCTTTGAGCACACATATTCGTTGATGTAATTACTTAACTTCAAAAAAAAACCAAAAAAAAGCACTTGGGGGAAATTTTTTTTTCCTGTGGAACCATAACAATCCTCTAAGGTACCCTTTAGCTGGGCTGCAATCCCTACATCCCCCCCCTTCAGTGCCTGTCACACCAGCTCTCTATGGGATGGGGAAGCAGGACTGTTCACCTGCAGGAAAAGCTGCCTGGATTGCAGAGTCGTGGGGATTAAGGGAATGCTCCCACAGAGCGCTGGCCCCCGGGGAGGCTGATTTCCATGCTGTGTCATGATTTTTGTATAAAGAGAAAGAAAAGGTCCATCAGTTTAATATTCAGAAGAGTTCTATTCTCTGGTTTTCCTGTGAGGGTTGTCATGCCTCTGGGGAAAATTTTATAAGGAGAGAAAAACTATTTTTTTCCAGTGTAGAAGCTTGTAGAAGTTCAACAAGCTGCAATTAACTTTGAAATGTTAATTAGGAATCACTTAACTGCTACATTTAAAGAATGTGAGCTCAAGGATTACATTTTTTTTTAATATAATGATATTTTAAGTATTTGTATTTGCAGTTTTCTCTTTTTAGAGAGTTGTTTCTTTTTTGTTGGTTTTTTTTGCATTTTTCAGCCAACAAAATGGATGAAGACTTGATGTGGTCTTATTACAGAACCAATGAAGAGCAGAGCTAGGTCTTCTATGAATTCATAGCAAGCTGGAGTCTCTATTTTCCATCATCCATTTTCCTGAAATACCAGGAAAGGAAATTTTTGCAGGAATAGCTGAAATTTGGAACAGGAAGTAGGTTTTAACGCCATCACAGCCACAGTGCCAAGAAATACCAACTGCTTGTGTCTGCAGCTAGGACCGACTCTAAGACATAAAGGCAGCTAGAAGCTCAAAACCAGCAGGAGTTATGGGGTAAGAAAGTTTTGATTCAGTGGGAGCTGTGACCCAGTACACAGGAGCACTTATTGAAGTGGGGGATGCTCATAAACCCTCCCTGTAAATCACTTGCTCTGCAAAACTCCCAGCAACATAAGGAACCTATCCCAGGTAGGCACAGCAAACGTGATGGCTGTTACCTACAGGCTGCCCTGCACCAGCCCCTGGGCCATGGCTGGCAGCCCCTGGGAGCCTGCAGGGGAGTCACAGTCCTTCCCAGGATGCTGTCACGGACACGGGGTCACAAATCCAGCACCTCCTCTTCCCCTGGCTCCTTGTCTGGATGGCTTTGCCAGGCTTTCAAAGGATGGCTGTGCATGGCAACGAGTCCAGAGCAGAGGTTGTTAGAGTTAGAGCATGGTCAGACTTGCTTTTCTAACTGTGTGTTATCCTAAGTATTGGAATAGCTTTCTTTGAGTCCTGAGGTGAATTTTCCCTGTTAGAAAGGGAGGTAGTGACTGTAGAGTGGGCATTGCACAGAAATGCAGGTGGTGCCTGGGCCACTGGAGCAAAGAGCTCAGCTCCTTTCAGCCACAGAATTGCAGTCTCCCTTAAAAAGGCAAAAAAACTAGAACCACAAATTTATAGTAACCTTGAACCTGCTCTGGTTTTGTTTTCATTACTTCGTAGTGGTTCAACTGATGCTTGTTTAAATAATGGCAAATGGGGTTCCCTTTGGATGACTGAGGTGATTAATAATAGCTCACCTTTGGAGTCAGAATGTGTTTCTACTAAGGCACTGAAACTGCATCCCCAACAAGCAACTGGTTCAGAGCATGGCAGTGGCTGCAGCAGTGCTGTTGAGTGAGCTGGGTCTCCAGTCCACAGTCCTTGATGGCCAGACTCTTGCTTTCCTCATGGTGCTCAAAGAATGTGTGTGTTAAAAATGAATGCTGGAACTGGCACTTCTCTTGGCCCAAAGTGGCACAACAATGTGACAGTCCATCATAATTTTGAAGCTCAACCTGTCCAGCTGGTGGTCAAATCATCACCGGTGGTTTTGGTGCATTGTTGGCCTGCAATAAACTTGCCTATAGCACTGACGGCTGCACACAGCTGTCTGTCTGTCCTGGCTTCAGGTGAAATTGAGTTAATTTTCTTAACAGTAGATGGCACAGGCCTGTGTTTTGAATTTAGGATGAGAACAATGTTGATAACACACTGGGGGTTTAGTTTTTGCTAAGTAGCGCTTGCACCAAGTCAAGGACTTTGTACAGCGCATCATTTGTTTTTCTTGGGGTTTTTTTTTCTTCTCTTGCTTTCCTTTTAATTACAATTATTATTAATAATGGTATCATAATTTTTTGTTCTGTTTTTATTATTATTGTATTTTACTTTGTTTCAATTCTTAAACCATCTTAACCCTCAAGTTTTACTTTTTTTCCCCCCCTGATTTTCCTCCCATCCCTCTGGAGTGAGTGGGGAGTGAGTGGTTGCATGATCCTTAATTGCTGGCTGGGGTAAAACCATTACAATATCCCAGGAAGGTTTCAAATGGTGGACAGCCTGCACAGTTACAGCAGTCAGGAGGGAAATTTCAGCTGGGGAACAAACGAGCTGTTGTGTTTGCTGTTGACTTATTTCCAAACTGGAAAAGCTATGGCTGTTGCTGTTTTCTTAGCCTCTCTAATTCTCTCTTGTAAACCAGTGTCTTGTATTTGAGAAAAACTGGAGTCACTTTTTTTTTTTATAAGTAGGATAAATTTTCCAAGGCTGTGCTAGTCCTCTGCTTCTCGTTGAGGAAGCCAGCAGCGTGCACAGGTGTCCAAAAACTACAGCAAACTCTGTCATCTCTCTGGGGGAAAATTAAGCTGCTTTTAAGACATGGGTTGCAGCAAGGCACAATATGGAGCAGCTCTCTTAGCAACCTGATCTAGTTGAAGACATCACTACTCATTGCAGGGGGATTGAACTGGGTGATCTTTAAGGTCCCTTCCAACCCAAACCATTCATTGATTCCATGGTTCTATGATTCCATGACTCCTGATGCCCAAATAAGGAGATCTTTCCATCCTTAGAGCCTCATTCATCTTCTGATGAGGCCGTGTTCCTCCAGAGGGTGTCTGTGCATGGCAAAAGGGGCAATACCTCTACTTCATCCCAGCCTGTGGTGCTCACCCTGGCACCAGCACTCCAGGGAGCAGCTGATAAATGGCCAAGGAGGATTTGTATCCTCCCTGGGAGTTTCAGTCCCTTCCCTGGTGAAAACACAGGCTGGTGGAGAGCAGAGTTTCACCTGGTGGTGTTATAGGTCTCCAGCACCCAAAAGATGTTTGAAAATTCAGCCCTTGTGTGGCAAGTCCACCAAAATGCCATGGGGGCATATAGCAGAGGGCCTGGCTTTTCTGCCATGCTGGAATCAGTTTGATCTATCTGAGTAAACCTGAGTCAAGCTGTGGAGGACACAACCCAGAGGCCCAGATGCCAAGGTCTAGAAGAACTGCATTTCCCAGTCCTGGAAGTCACTTCCAGTCCCATGTTGGTACTGACAGTGCAACTTTCAAGACCACATTCCAAAACTGATTTTTTTGTAATTTGTCCTCCAAACAACATTCCCAACATTTTGATTCCTTGAGACAGATGCATGTCTGTGCCACATGGGGAAGGTAATAATGAGGGTGCACATCTCTGCATCTAAGGCACAGTCCCAAGACAGCCCAGCAACCCAGGGCTGATTGACTAAACTGAGTATATTGGTAGCAGCTTAGTGACCTGGCCTGTACAATCTTGAAAGTGGAAGATGAGCATAATGCAGCAGCCCATCATGTGAACCTCTGTTATATGCAAGTTATTGAGCAGATGATCCCTAGCCATGGAAAACCCTATAAGGATTTTCCAGTTTATCAGTGTTCATTGTTTTTACCACTTATCCTTCAAGGGAAAAATATGATCACATAAACCATGTTTTGCTAACTTCTCATATAATGAGTATTTTCTGTACAGTATAATGTAAGCATGTGGTGATACATCAGTGTATGTGTGTAAAAGATTGCTATTAGGCCATTTATCATCATCATCATTATCATCATCATTGTATATCTCTATAACTTATACTCTGGTTTAAATTGAATACATTTCTTGTCTTATGAGAAGGGAGAGAATGTGGCTAGGAAAGAACAAGTTAAAAGTGACTGAGTGCTTTTGAAGCTGGTGCATATCTCTGAGACAGAGCTTTCGAGGGTAGCAGAGATATATTTGGTAGGTCACCACAGTAGTCCCAAGCATGGATGTACCAGGCACTTTCTCCGAGGTATTCCCAGTCACAACAGTCCTCTGCTTGTCCTGGAGCATGAACAAGGGCAATGCTGAGCCTTGCAAGGACCGTGCCTGAGCTCAGAATTCCTTTATCCTTGGATGTCACAGTGGAGCCATAAGGCAGAGCCCTCAGTGCAATATAACATTGCACCTCCCACACCCCCACACAGGAGATCGAGGGGTCTAATTCCAGGTCTGCATGCTCTGACAGTGTCCCTTTCAGCGCTATTGCAATTACACCTGTTACACCACCTCTCTTCATTCCCACTTAATGTATTGTGGCACTCGCGGTGGTGTTGCAAGGACAGCTGACAGATCCCCTGCCTTTGCAGATCCACTCCTGTCGGGTTGCAGGTGCTTGCTAATCGGATAATGCTGTTGTTGTGGTTGCGCTCGTGTTTGTCTCTGCTAAATGACAAGCAGTAGCTTGTATTCTGCTTTCGGGCGCTTCCCTTTCAAGCATCACAGTTGTACTTGCCATTTCACCTTCCGCGCGTATCAAAGTTGTTCTCGCTGCTTTGTGAGATGGTGGCAGTTCAATCACAGGGATGTGGCATCCCTGGCAGTGCCTGGCACCTGGCAGTCCTCATTAGCCTTTCAGGGGAGCAGCTCTGGGATGGATGGGAAACAAAGGGCAGTCACCTGAAACTGGTCCCAGTTTGGTTTCTGCTGATTGATCTGCCAGCTCCACCAGGGGAAAACAAGTTATGCTGGATGTTAAATATTTGTGGGTCCACTCCCTTCATCCCAAGAGCACTTTTAGTCAGTATCCAGGGAGATAAATTTGGGAAGAGAGGAGCCCTCTCTCTCAAGCAGTGGATGTTTCTGTAACTCACACTCGTAAAAATTTGTCCAGGTGTAAATGAGGTACTGCTGAAACACACAGTTAAACACACTGATCCTCGGGGGAACTCAACAGGAAGACTTCAACACCAAACCACAAGGTTAAAAAAGAAAATTTCTCATTATATGGTTATAATACTGTACAAAACTGAGGGTTTATATATTCTTCTGTGAAACAAGTTTGTTTACCAGCACCTGAAGCCCAGAGCAGCTCCAGCCTCTCCCAGGTAGAGCTGTCCCCTCACACCATGTAGTGTCAGGGCTCATTCAGGGCTCTCACGGCAAAGCCTGAACTTTCATGCAGCTCAGGTGCCTGGAAGAATGCTGCCAGGGAGGGTGGCAATCAATAGATTTCCCTCATGCTTGAGATCAGAGCCAAGAATCTTAAAACTTAATCTTAATAATACAATTTCCCACCTTGGCACAGATAAAGTACATCTCATTTTGTGCAAGCTGGAGGAGCCCGTGTAGTGCAAGGCTCAGTCTCTGCCCACAGAGATAATCTCCAGTGAAGTGTTAAACCCAGCAGCAAATCTGAAGTGACTGTATTTCCTAGTGGGTCACTGTGGGGCACCAAGTGTCCAGCTGACTTCGGCAGTGCTTTGAACACAGAGCTGGGAAGCAGCTCCAAAATACAGCCAGACTAGAGCATGGTGGTATTGGAGGGCTGTCTGCTGTATGAGTTTACTTTGCTTACTTTAGAAATCTCACTACAGATCAGCCAACAGGCTTAGAAAACTAAATATAGAGAACATGGAAGGATACCATGAAAAATAAATCAGATAAAGACCTGCCTCTTGGTAGAAAAATGGGAAAGAACACGGTCAATGGCACTTCTTGTTGGTTTTACTTGTGGGAGTTGGGAGCTCAGAGTGAGAGTAAGAAGGGAAGACTATTACTTCAAAGATGACACGTTTTACATAAATGATCTACCAAAGACCAATGTTCTGCATAAGAAGTCAGAGAGAAAAAGAAAATCCTACATATTTAAAACAGACTTTAAAGCAATAATTAGTCTTGTTAGTCTGACATATTAAAGAAACCCCATGACTTCAAACTGATCAGCTCTTGACACATCTTCATTTAGCATCCCACAGGCGTGCAGGATGTCTCCTATTGGGCTATAGGAAATAAAGATACATGGCAGTCTCTGCATGGGTGCAGAGATCACACTGGGCAAAGCAGAAATGAGCAAACACATTTGATATGAAGTCTAGAAAGCGTCAAAAAGCATGTGGCTGGAAATGCCAGAGTAAAGCTGACAGGAAAAGTGCACACAAAATCCGGGGGGAAAATGGTTCTACAAGGAGTGAACACAAAACAGATTAGATGAATAAGTAAAAGAGCTTCCAATCAAAAAGAATCACAAAAAGTTCAGGGTGTGAAAAGCTGGGAGGTAAAGGTAGGCTGTGAAGGGTCTTTACAGAAAAGATAGGAGCAACTTCAAGTTCAGTGAGAAGACAATCTGTCCTTTTTTAAGGCTCTCACTTGTGAAAACATACAGTGACAGTCAAAGCTAACCATGGCCATGCAAGCAAGAACAGGATCAGAAAACTCAGGAAATTCAGCCAGAAGATTAAAACTAACCATGCTAAACTAGATTGGGTACCTGTCACTTAATCCACTAAAGTCAATGAACTTGACAAAGAAAAGCAGTAGGCCATGAGAAAGTGTGTACGTGAGCTGCTAGGCCTGAGACCAAGAGGGTGCATGTCACCAAATGCTACAACAGTAGCTGGTAAAAAGCCTTCCCAGGAGCAAGGGGACTAACTGCATGCAAATGGAAGACAGAGGGCCATTCGCCAGAGCCACAAAGGTATGGCATGGAAAAGATGAGCCCTGTTCTTGTTGCCGCCTGCAATGTTTCACAAACCTGAAATTAAGGGATTAAAAGAAGCATTGCAGAAGAAGAGTGTAGATACCATAGCTTGTACCGTGCAAGACATGAGAGAAGGTTCTGTAACAATGTGCTGGTTTGGGCTGGGGTAGAGTTAAATTTCTTCACGGTGGCTGGTATGGGGCTGTATTTTGGATTTGCTGAAAACAGTGTTGATAATACAGAGATATTGTTGTTACTGCTGGGCAGCACTTGCGCAGCATCAAAGCCATTTCTGCTTCTCACACTGCCGTGCTGGTGAGGGGACTGCAGGTCCACAGGAAACTGGGAGGAGACACACCTGGGACAGCTGACCTCAGGTAACCAGGTGGTTATCCCAGACCATATGGCACCTTGATCAGCATCTAGGGCTGGGAAAGAAGGAAGTGGGGAACATTTGGAGTCATGGCATTTGTCTTCCCAAGACACTGTTACATGTGATGGACCCCTGCTCTCCTGGAGTTTGCTGAACATCTGCCTTCCCCTGGGAAGTGAATGAATCCCTTGTTTGGCTTTGCCGGCATAGACAAATTTTGCTTTCCCTATTTATATCAAGCCATGAGTTTTCTAACTTTTACTCTTCCCATACTTTCCCTGATCCCACTGGTGGGGAAATGAGCAAGTGACTGCATGGGGCTCAATTGTCAGTTTGGATTAAATCATAACAAACAGCAGAGGAAAGGAGGGGACACAGGAGAGGTACCAGGTTTTGCTTTGACCCTTAGGCCATGAAGATCATGAACAGCATGAAGAAAGCCAATTTTTCCCTGAATCAGTTTTTTTGTCAGGATTTTATCAGCCACAAAAGGACCCAAGTGACCCTCCAAACCGGAGCTCTGCTGGGTGTGAAGACATCAGCCCTGGAGAGCTCATGGCCCTTCTGCAAAGAGACAGGGACCCTTAGAACTTCCTGTAGCTTGACACAATCCTGCTGGAGGCTCCAGTATGCACTACGGGCACCACAGCTGAGGCTGTCTTGAAATAACCTTCCGGAGTGCTTAGAGAGCCAGAAACACTTCAGTGAGTTATTGTAGTCTCAAGAGAGTCTTGCAGGAGTGAAAGCACCTATTGATGATGTGCCATGCCAGGGCAGGCAGTGATCAGAATCCCAAATCAAGGAGGACATTGAGGCAGCCAAGAAGGCACAAGCCAAACCTCAGCAGAGCCAGATGTCAATCCCAGGCAATTTAATTATGTCTGGAGAAATCAACCACAAAGGCAATAAAACCTGCTGATTATAAGCCAACAGTGAACAAGATGACAATGAAAGGGGTAAACAGGGAAATTTAGAAATAGCAAAGGAGGTTGAAGTAGGTCAATGTGTTCACACCCTGTGATGCAATTCAAACCACTTACTAAAAAACATTGTTCAGATACAGAGTAATTATGAAAGCTGGAGCAGTGGATGTGGTCCCTTCCAACCTTACCCATTCTGTAATTCTGTGATTCTGAGAAAGCAAGTAGCTGAAGCATTTACAAGCACCACCATTCAGTATTTCCTCCTCCTTCCCCCCCCGCCTTCAACTACTACAATCTGGCTCATGCTACAGGCCAAAATGCAGTTTTAAATAAATAATAGGACTTTTCCAACCTGTGCCAATGACTGTAAAATGTTCCATGGTCTCTGATTCCCACCCTCACAAGTGTCTATTTCATTAGGATGGCCATATTTTTGCTCTTAAACTATAATCCATCAAAGAGTGTGACATCTGTTGATGTGCAGCATAGACTTAACATGCTTGGTGAAGCTTAGAGGATGATCAAGTGTCTCTGCCTTTGGAAAGCTGCTAATCTGAAAACATTGAAAGAGAACACGATGTCCCCAGGGAGAACTAAAGAGAGAAGAGGTGGTGTGTCACCCCAGAAACACAGGCTGAAGTAGCTGCACTCTGTAGTGAGCTTCATAGGAGGCACTACAAGGATTGGGAACCAGCTTGGAAAGACATGCCATTTTTTGATGGTCATTTCTTCACTGTGCAGCCTTGTAGTAGAAATTGCACCTGAACTGCTGCATTACAGAAAAGGAAAAGGCAGGGAGTAGCACGTTGGCAGTTAACCATGAGTGCCTTTGGAAGTAGGTGGAAAGTTTGGACGAAAAATAATGTCAGTTCAAAATAGCAGCCTGTGTACCACCTGGTAATTGCCAGTGTGTTCAGCTTGATGAGATACAGTCAAATGATCTGGAGAAAGCAGAAGCCTCCCATGTGAACACAGTAAGGCCTAATGTGCTGTACCTCCAGCAAAAAGGGGAGAGCAGGGAAAGAAATGCAGCCAAAGAGGAAATACTGTAACAGCAACAAACCCTCAAAGCACAGGATGGTGTAACTGATCCCCCTACATATTTCCAACATGAACATTCATTTAGGGAGTATTCATGGAAAGTGTGGGCACAGTATTTCCCACGATGTTGAAAAGGAAGGAGTGGAAGGGGGAGTGTGGGAAAGCGCTTTGCAGTGACTGTGTTCACTGACATTGATGTGGAGAGAAAATAGCCTGGAAGTTACAGGGTGAACAGGGAGAAGGACCTCTGTGTCTGCCCAGAAGGGCAGTCAAGAGGGGGCTCTTCCCCTCAAGGCAGCTGACTGAGGGGCTCAGACCAGCACTGGGAAATCCCTCCTCTCCTCAGGGCATCCCAAATGTTCCAGCAATGCTCGTGCCCAAGAACCCCAGTAAGGCTCCTAAGAAATAATTCATATCTGACGCACAGGATATCTATGGACTTAAGAAAACTGTTTACGGACTTTTACTGTCAGGCTGTGACCACTCATTACCCACAGCTTTTTAAGGTCCAATCTGCTGTGGTGATTGGTATCTGGGATTTTATCACAGCCAGTATCACTGTCCTTTTCAACTACCAAAATCTGACTTCTGAAAAGGCCTCCATCTGTCTCCCATCACACTTTAATTTACTAAGTTGTGCCATATCCCCATCTGGCTATTGGCTGGAATTTTTGTTTTGTTTTGTCCCCTTGAGTTATTCAAGGAGACATAGAGCTGGCTGAGTACATTAGATCATTATATGTCTCTTAAAGTTGCTGTTGGATTTATTTGAATAGGGATTAGCAAGATTAGGAATGTTTTCTTTAAATGACTATAGTAGCAAACGATTTTCAAATGGTAATTCTGTCCATTATATTGGTTTGTATTTAAAGGACTTTGATGTTTTTCACTATAGTACGAAGAAAGCAGTTAAATAAAGCTGCTATGAAAACCAACAGTTTTAGAATTTTATTCAAGACTGAAACAACAGATGCACAAATCCCATTGAGATTGATGAAAATTGACCTTGCACCTCTGTAAGTTTCTTGAAAAACTCATTTATAAAACTTTCAGAGGAAACTTTACACACAATTGGTATATCCTGTCAAACATTCTTCATACAACTTCACATATTATTTTGGGGTGAAAAAAAAATGAAAGAGCATTCCTGACACAGCATTACTGATATGAAAAAGTGGTTCAGCCTTTCTGAAAAGTGCTTCAGTCCTTTCCTTATCTGTCTTTTTCTCTCTGAAGAGCTGCACCTCAGTTTAGCTATCTGTAGTGCTCACATCAGCAAAGTACAGAAGGAAGCCTCATTCTGCTTTATCTGTCTGTCATCTCAATTCTACCTCCAGCCACATCCATTATTTTATCCTATGCCCTTCCAAAAAAAATAACAGAGCCTCTGTGGCTCTAAGGAGCTTTAAATGAGCCATCCAAGTTTCCTTTTTCAGAAGGGAATACTTGGATGGAGAGCTGTCTACTTGGAATCCCATCACTTTGCTCCATCAGCTTCATGCCCAGCTCATCACAGCTGGCATAACACCAGCAGCTGGAGTAGGTTTACTGTACCAGCATCATCTAGCTGTCCTTGTGTCTAACTCAGGGAGATGGACACGACTTATGCCATTAAATTCCTTTCATATGAACCCAAGGAAAGCTAAAGGTGTACCACTCCTTTCTCGCGCTGATGTTTATGGAGTTCATCCAGCTGTTGACCTCTATACAAGCCCACTACACTTTGCTGTTTGTGCCTATCTCTCAGGCTTTACCCATGCTTGGCATCAACGCTCTGACACAGATCAGGTCAGTGAGCCAGCACTGACTGTGTGCAGCCCCCTTTTACACTCGCTGGCACAGGGGTGAGCTAAAACAGCTGTTCACACCTTGTTCCTGCACTGGCATTATCTGCCTGTTTGCAGACAGGGCCTAAGCTGGGCTGTCAGAAAGGAATGCTTAATTATTTGCTGCCTGTCTCCTGCACAAAATTCTGCAAGAAAACCACAGGATTTTATTCTTCTTGCTGGAGGGAACAGGATGGGGGGAAAATGAAGGGCTTAGAAACCCTTTTCTTTCCCAATCACTCTTTGTCTGTCCGAATTATTTAGTAATTCTCTGTGCACACTCACTGGCAGAAAAATAGCAACAATAACCACAACAACAATTATAATACCTTAATGAAATACTGTAATACTAATTAATAAGTGTTACGATATCCATTCTTTGCTTTTGCTAAATGGCAGAAGAAGTACTGATGTCGGTGTGCTGATGACAGGTGAGTGATGAGAGCTCAGTTTCCCCTCAACATGTAACTACCACCAGCTTTAGAATGTGTAAGGTGAGGATTAAAATAGAAAGTATTCAGCAGTTTTTCTTCTTCATCTCTTTGTATATATATCCTTATACATGCAGAGGCTCCGCGGATAATATTTTTGTAGGAATACAATCAAATATCCTGCTCCAAAAGTTAAACTGAACCGCAGCTCATAGGCAATCCTTTTAAAGGCTTCTCGATTGGCCACTTCTGTGCCTTTGAACAAGTCTTTGGCACCCTTGGAAAAGAGGCATTTTTACATTTGGATCCGAGGTGTTATCTGGTGTGTGCTCTGGATATTTTAGGATACGTGCGATCACACATCAGCGCACATCTCATAAAAACAACACTGCTGTGCTTATGCATTCACAGCACAACTCTGATCTGAATTCAGCTCCTTCTATTGACAGGAGATTGGCTTTTGGGCGTCGCTTCTGCAATAATGCCCACAGTTTGCCTCGTCTAGCCAAGAAAACACTGAGTAAGGCATCTACCATTTAAGTCCCAGGTCCCTTGCTTTCATATGAAAGAAACCCTGACATCTGTATGTCAGAACAGGAATATATCTGAATGTCTTTGTCTAAAATTTCCTCTCTTCCATTGACATACAATGTGTTGCAATCCATGTGATTGTCTTTGTCCTATCCAAGGAGGGACTAGGCTTCAGCAACACTGCAAAAATGTAATGAATTTTGAGAAAATTACTCTGAAAGCAGAGGAAAGAAGCTGAAAAGCACTTTGAGATGTAAGCTATTATGTAAAAGGTCAGCTGTTATTTTTATTATTTTTTTAGCCATTATTGTTGATAATGATTGGAAATGCTTGCTTGGCTTCAAAAAGGTCATCCTTTCTGCTGCAATACAATCCCCTTTTGAAGGCTGAAATCCTTATCCCTCCAACTCCATGTTGATTAACTTGAGCTTGCTAAAGAAGCAAGACTAATTCAAGCCATTGTTTGATTTTGAGTCTGGGATGACCTCAAGAGTTTTAAACCTCATCACCTGATTTAACCAAACGTGACAGAGGGCCAAAGATGTCCCAGACAGACATTTCCTGTGGGTTGCATGAAAGCAGGAAGGTGGATGGAAAAGACCTTATTAACATTCCCAGCTGAGAAAAGCGGCACGGTGTGAGCATAACTGCTATTACACAGTACAAAGTCCTCTTAGGTGCTCAGCCTTAAGCCATGCATCTGTGGAAAACCAGGTCTCTCTGGATTTTGCCTTCAAACACTTCTTTATTATTCTCTCTTGATAGCAAACCCAATAACCTCCCAAGTAAAGATTTGAATTGTAGATGACAATATAGCCTGTGCTAGCACGTAAAAGGAAACTTTGGTCTTATTCACAGCTCACCAAATCTTCAGGGTGTGGTATGGCTTTACCTGAAAGCTGTCAAGTTTCCTTCATGGTGGTACATCTGTTGCCCTGTTTTCCTGTGCAGTGGTAGAGGTGTTTCAAATACAGCTCATTGGTTTATTGTTGCTGTCTTCACACTTTTTTGACCACTTCTCAGTCCAACTCAACTAGATCTCTTTTTGTTTTGTCTCATCAGTGTCTACTCTTTAACCTGCTCGGCACATGGTTTTTGTGCTTGTCCTTTACCCAAGCAATGCCAGCTCCTCCCTATGACAAGTTCTTGTGACTGTGAACACATCTGTGTGGGTTCAGCTGCAGAAGAAAGTTTTACATAACAAAACCAGAAATTATTTCTAACACTCCTCTGGAAATTGATTGCCAAAAAAGATTTTTTTTCCTTAAGGAAATCATATTCAAAGTCCAAACTGGTCACTTTTTACCCCCATTAACCTCAGTTCATGAAGCATGAGACTGTTTAGTTCTACGTGCTGGGGACTGATTGTGAGTCAGCCAGACTCACTTATCTCTGCCCTCTCTATTTCAGAGGTGACTAGAATTTGTAAAAATTAAACATAAAAGTAAAACCTTCAGCAAATATTAATTTGTAATTTATAGGAAATTAGATAGGACTGCATCTCAGGTATTTTTTCATACCTAATGATAGCCTTAAAAATGTCACAGCCCCAAAGTTTGTAGACACAGCACTCTCTAAATGAACAGGGAAGAATGATTCCAGAGAGTAAATCCAAAATTCACACACGTGAGTAAGCCCTGTGTGCCTGGGTCAAAAGGCTTAGTGTAGTGTTTCCATGCTTCTAATCAACCAGCTAAAATCCCTTTGACTCCAGGGCTCCCCAGTAACATCCTTTAGGGATGCCCTATGTTCACTGAAAGTTTTGACCCAATAATTTAGAAGAGTAAACTAATGTGAGAAAATTGTGACCTGCTCGTGGGCAAGTCAGAGATGAGAGGGAGAGCCGGCAAAACTGGTGGGATTTGTTACTCACTGGCACTGAAAGCCACTCGCCTGGCTCTGCTCCCAAACCTCCCGGTGTAAATCGCGTCCCTCACAACTTGAAGGAGCCTCATTTGCCAAACAAGTTGAGCGGCAGCAGCAACGCTCAGCTAATGGTTTGGTTCCATCACAGTTTCAGCCCTGAATCAGGAGATCCCAACGACACTAAACATCCACTTCCAGGCGACTGCGAATCAGCGAGGGAAGGGTTTCCCAGCGAGCCACAGGCAGCTCATGTGGCCACCAGGGATTTATTCCCTTCCCATGGCTATGGACAGCCCGAAACACTCACCGCCTGTTTGAGTCGGGCTTATCCAACCATTACGGCACAAAAAAATATTGTTGTGAATTAATGTTTAAAACAAAGCAAGCTGAAGTTCTGTCGTTCTAGCCGCGCCGTGAAACTGGTTTTCTGCGCGATGCTGGCCATGGGGGAGCGGGCGGGAGGCGACGGGCTCTTGCAATCTGGACCCGCGGCACTAGATGGCAAAACAGCGTCAGTTTTGGCAGCGCAGCCCCGGCTGCCGCTCCCACCTCCCCTCACCGCCGGCCCCCCGAAAGCCGCGGGCACCTCGCCTAAGGTGGGCTGGACATCCATCCCCTCGACCGTTCACGCGCCCTCCATCCCACCTCCGGACCGCGGGGAAACTGCAGCCGAGAGACGGTGCCCTAAAGATCAGATGCGGCTCACAAAGCCCGTAGGTGAGGGGACCACAGGGGCTGCCATGGATGTAGTGGCGGCTGGTTTCTTTATTGCTGTGGCTGGCATGAGTTGTTTGCGCTGCCGTTGCCCTCAGGAGTTTGAGATCCTGCGCAAAACGAGCAGCGCTCACTCCAATGGAGATTACCCAGCAACTGGGTGGCAAAACTTGTCTCACGTCCTTATTGAACAAAAGGGATTTGCATTTAAAAGTCTCAAGTGGAAACACTTCTCCTTTCAATTTCACGTCAGGCTGTGCATTAGGTGTTTTACCGTGGGAGGGACGCTACCACCTATGCGGTTAAGGCTGCAAGGTATTTTTATTAGGAGTCTGTGCTTCCTTTTGCTTGTGTGCAGATAACACCTGTTTATGCTGAAAGGAGTTACAGAGGGAAAAGTGGAATCTTCAGGATCAAGTTTTGCATCAAATAACCAAATCTTTTAGGTCTAAGGCAAGAAAAAAATTCTCTCTGGGCAGGCCAGTAAGTTACTGCTCTATTTAGGGAGTGTTGTGGTTTAACCACTCTCTCAACAGGGAGTTAAGGTTCTGGTCACATCAATAAACTCATCCTCAAAACTGCAACACTACAACTTATCCCATTTTAGGGTAACTTCTGTTCCCACACCATATCTAACTGTTGGACTCCAGGAATCAACTTCAGTTGGAGACTGCAACCTTTGCAGTTTCGTCTGAAGAGGATGTCCAAACTGCTCTGCATTGTCACGTTTGGTAAGAGAGAGTTGCTGACAGGAATGCAACTCCTCTCCCCTACAGCTGCAAGAGAACGTATAAGGCTCTGGAAATGGTCATGATGTGACCCCTCTGGAGGTGTCTTAAGCACTTCAGGGTTCAAAGAAGCCGTGACACTTACCAATTCCACATTATTTCCACCTTCAGGACAGGACAAGGCTAACAAAAAAAACCCCGCTTTCTGCTGGTATGGGCTTCTAGTAAGGCATATTGTGCTCATCCCTGGCTATTTAAATAACACTATCTCACTCTGTATAAACCAACTTACAATATGAATGAAAAAAAAAGGCTATGGATCATGAAGCAAGTGGGAATGGATAATCAATTTTTACCACTAATATTGTGGGTAAGACCAGTTACTCTGAACGAGTTATGAAAGTCTCTTCTCTGAGCAGATGTGCCTCCTTTTGAAGCGGTCTCTTTTTAGCCCAGCCTTAATAACATAAAAATTGTTGATTTTAAGATGTTAAACCAAAATAAACACGTGTTTTCACCTTCCATCATATTTCTTCTTAAAATGTAGGAATGTGAAATTCTCACAGGTGGGCTGGCTGTGGGAGGCACAATCACAGCAGACTAAAAAAGCCTTTCAGCTTTACAAACATGGGTTCAAATCAAGCTTAAGTAAGTGACAGGCGAAATGGGACTATTGATTTCCATCTAGTCCTATTTGGCCACAGCAAAAACTGGGCACAACAGTGTCTTAGAGCTTAGAGGGATGCTGTCAGCCAAAAGATAACGCTTCTGCTGGAGAACATTTGCAGTGTTATTTATAGCAATCGAGATTACTGGACCAGTTGAGATTTTACTCAAGCTGAAAGACATCAGAGAGTAAATCTACATGCCCTCATTTTGGGAGGTATTATCCCTGTGTTTGGCAAGGCTTTCTGTTGTCCGAATCTTCTTTCCAAGTTACATGATGCATGTGTGCGGATCAGGCTGGGAAACATGTTTTCCTTGAAACAGGCCTGCCAAAGAGAAAGATGCACATGAGTCAAAAATCTTCTGCTGACCAGGAACCATGCAAGTGGTAAGTTCTGCCTGAGTTTCCTTTCTGTCTGTGCACCCTGCCTCACAGACCACCTGGAAATCTGCTGATGAGCTTTGACTACCAGGAGGGGCTGTGGCAGGTTCCTCTCTAGGGCAGTTGCAGTGTGAGTGGTGATGAATTCAGATCCGGGTCAGGAAGACTGTGTGGGAAGAGATGATTTTTGTCTGCTTTGCTGTGCACACAAGCAATTTTGTGTCATTCAGACTACACCTTTGGTTAAGGTCTGGTACATGCAGATGTGACAAACCTGGTCTTTGGCTCATGATGGCCAAGGACAGATTACATGAAGCACTGAGAAAGAGAGGCCAGAGCTTTACACAAAATGAAATACAGATGTTGGGCTGTAAAATCTACCTGGGGGTCTTATGGTCAGGGGTATTCCCTGAAACTATTCATAAATTCGTCTGGAAAAACCACATAGTATCAAATGGAGAGAAGGCACTTCAACAGCATAGGATGGGACATGGTGCACAGTCCTTGTGTCCTGTGGGCCCTGCTCCTGCAAGAATGCCCTAATAGGCCTTTGAAGCAATTGCAATGTCCAAAGCTGTGTCCCTTGCAGCTGATAATACAAATTGAATCAGGCCTTGCTTTGCCTGAGGGGTATCACAAGTAGAGCTGGAAATGGGGTGGACTCACAGCTCCATCATGTGCTTGCAAGATCAGACCTTAAGGATCCTATTTCAAAAGCCGCCAGCACATATCATTAGCACTTTGATTTTAAACACCTTGATGCTCCTTTGGGTGTGTAAGTCAGCTCTGTATAAAGCCTGGCTTTCACAAGGACTGATTAAAGCCTGAATCTCTGGTCCAAGGTGATTGGATCAGGACCATAGAAGGAGTCAGAGCTGGGATTAAAATGTAAGAGTTTCTTGGTCTTAAAGTGCTCTTCTACCTTTCTGATTTTGGTGCACCACTCCTGCTGCTGTTTAAAGGCACAGCAGGGCTCAGTGGAAGGCTGTGTGCCTGCCCTCTCCGTTTCCTTACATCAGGGGATATGTGTCAGAAGTTCAGCATTGCCAAATGTCATTTTGAATGATTTTGTAGTTCTAGGTCAATAAACTCCTTACCGTCATAGGGGAACTGAACCATGCATTGCTCCAGTTGCTAGAGTGGACCTTTTTTCTTAGCCATGTACATAAAATGAGCAGGTCACAATGATTCTCAATAGCCCTACATTTTCTGATTCACATTTTTAATGAAACGTCATTTTCTTTCTCTTGTTTCTAAATGGGCATGCTGTGTCATTATATCTCATGGACCACCATGATTAGAGCATCTCAAGATCTCGTAGCTGCAAAGCTCCACTCTTGCTGCAGAGAAGAAAATACCAGATGATAGCGAGAGCACAACAGAGAGCAAGGAGTTTCTCTCTACGCTTATTTTTTTAATTAAATTACACGGATAAACATCTTATCAATTCAAAGTCTCTTTGTAGTGACCTACCTTCAAAATTATCTGAAGATTATGGTCCTCCCTTACTTAGCGAGGCTGTTTTTCAGTTTAGGGAGGGAATGGAGTGAACTCCCCCCAAAACTGGGAGAACTGGGATGAGAATAAAAAATATGCTGGTGATACTGTCTCCAATGTAGTATGTTCTGAAAATGACTTTAATATTACATGTAATATTATGTTTTATAGATAAATATTTTTTCGTTGGTGCTGTGGAAGACAAATACCTAGTGATGGCAAAGATCCCTTTTGGGGCCTTAGACTGCTGAATGTTGTATGCTTCTCCTCTCAACCCACCATTTACTCCAGTTCGAGGCAAGGAACATAGTTTAGGATTTTTTACTGACTTTCTGAGGTGTGACCCAGACACAATGACTACAGACAGCGAGAAGATTTACTTTTCAGTAACATCCTTTCCCTTGGAAGCTGAGGAGCAGCCAGCTTTTGTTCTGCACCCCACTCAGCCCTCCACCCCACAGTAGGGACGGGGAGTGTGGCAGCTTTTCTACCCACTCCCATTTCCTCCTGCAGGCACCACGTTATATATCCCTCACAAGCCTGACCACAGCTTTCAGAAACATCCAATAAATCAACAGTTAAAAGGGAAGAGTAGACATGGGGAGCAGGTGCTTATTATGTGTGCATCTCTGGAGAAGAATAACCCACAGTGTATTTCCATGCCCATTTGAAATGGAATACGACCATGACCCTGCAAGTGGCTCTGCTTGAATTGTTCCTGGCATGATGTTTTACTCCTAATATTTTCATTGTCTGCCTCCATCAGTTTTACCTCCCACTGTAGCATTAATTTTGTATGTGAATATGGAGGCTGTGTTTTAAATAATACAGCATATGCTTTTTATTTGCCATGTAGAATAATATTTTTTTGGCTGATTTATGCTCCACCTGGACAAAATTATTTTTTATGATGGGTTTATTTCATTTGTTCCCACATCCCTAAATGGGAGGGAAAAAAAGAGAAATCTTGTAAACCACCAATAATGATGGACACAGAAATCTGCTTTGAAATACAAATTTACTGCAAAAACAGATTCTCTCCAGCCATGTAAATGAAAAAATGCTGTTGTAATAATTTTAAGCCTACGAACGCATGGTACTACCGGAGAGAGTAATCTTCAGGCTCTTGTATCATCCCTTACACAATGCTGGGAGTATGAAGAAATTCACTGACAGCTCTAAGCTATTCCAGTAGAACAAAATGACACATATGGCTACAGCATGGATTTAATTTAGCTCTTTTCAGAACTTCACCAAAGCCAGGACAAAACCCTGTGGTCTCTTGGTTTGCAAATTTGCCACAGAACTTCATAGGCTAAGTTGCCAAATCTTAACATTTTCAGTTTTCACAAGGATTGTGGAAAAATATGTGACTTGCCATTGAAACTAGTCCTTTTCAAACAGANAAGGTATGATGTACCTGTACCTTGCGTTTTACAACCCTGAAAAAGACTGACAGTATTTTATGTTAATATATAATCCTCAGAAATTACGAGTAGATTTCTACAAAAAAAAAAAAAAAATCACATGTAGTCCTTAGTACAACTTTGTTCTGATTTTGACTTCCAGCTTTTGGTGCTTTTTGTAAAGCAACTAAATATTAATCATACAAATCCGTAATAGTTACAGCATTTGCAAAGCTCTGGTACTATTTTTGGTTGTAATAGTCATCTTTAACCATAGAGCATCCTCCAGCCAAAACCACACTATAATAGGAGTGCATATAATAAGGACACATAACGCCTCCACGTCAGCTCTGAACTACAGAGCTGGGAAAAGTAGGATATTCTTTCAGAGCAGTTTCCCTTTTAATACTCAACGTAAAAAGAAGAGATAGGACTTTCATAGCAATATCCTGCTGCTTCGGGTCCCACCTTTTAAGTCCCATCAGATGGCAGAAATCCAAGCTGGTATCTCTCCCCTTTGCATCTTCTGGCAGCAAGCAGAAGATTTGCCCCTATACAGACCTCCTGCCCCCCACACCAAGCTCTCCTCCAGCCCCTCGTCCTGCCACATCCCCAATTCTTGCTCCCTCAACTAGCACGGAAAGCTTTAGTCACGGTGGCCACCTTTGTTTTCCGTGCACAGAGAAGTGAAGAATTTATCAACAGCGAGACGGGCACTGAAAATCCGCCACTAGTTTAAAAGGAGGAAATAGAATTTATAGGACTGTATGAACGCAGGCGGCATTTCTGTGACCGCCTTGACAGCCCCGGGCCTTTCAAAACAAAATCCGAGCTCCCGTTTTGCCACCAGGTCGGGGGGATGAAGCGGCAGCTCCTGCGGGCAGCGGGAGCCTGCGGAGGGCAAGGGCAGGCAGTACCAAGGAAGGTACAGTAGATGGCACTGGAGGGGCGCGGCAGACCCCGCTCGTCACCTGAGGATACCTGCGAGATTTACCCCCAAGCTAAAGCGGGTTAGAAAATGTGCAATTTAGATTTATCGGTTCAGGAGGGAGATTCAGATAAAAACAGTCGAGCTGGTGAGATTATTAAATGCAGAACCCAATGCTGAGACGATGCTCGCCTTACTACGCGTGCTGATGGAGGGGAAACAGGGCACCGTCCCCTCCCCAGCTGCACCCAGGCGGTCACACGGGAGGCGAGATGATGGAAGGAGAGGGGGCGAGTCGCAGACAGAGACCTTCGTCCACCCAGGAATGTCTTCTGGGAGCTTGAGGTGGCACCTTCGCCACGTGGGAACGGCAGAAGCAGCAGGAACAGTGCAGGTTTGGGGTCAAAGTGGGACGTTCAGATCGGTGTTTCCCGATGTCAGCCCCTGCGTGTCAACCCGATAATGTCACAGAAAGGTGGCCTCGTGTCTTTAATTTTCGCAGGCGGAAGAACTGATGTACGCAGCGCTCAGCTCACAGCCTCTGTGCAGATTTACTCGGCGCTTTAGCACGTGCGCTGCCTCGCTGACAGAGATTAAAGGCTCTCCTCAGAGCCCCAGGTATTATGCTCGAATGTATAAATCAGGGCTTAATATATAATATTTGTCCATAAAAATATATCACAGCGGCATTCGTTTGACTATCTGCATATTAAATACCATTACATGAAAGTCATGAGCTCATTGAGGATTACTTTGCTGCACCACTAAAGTCTCCTGCCATCGCAAACAGGTACCTTTGCTGCCACAGCATTGCTGGGTGGTAAAGAGGAAGGGGCAGATTTTGCTAACACCATTCATGACCCACACGTGCCCCAGCCATGCTGTGCTGTGCCAGGAACACACCCAGGCTGGCCCTGGGCTCTGCCTTCTCGGCACTGGCCAGGAAGGGCAGGATCATGGTGGAGATGGCACTGCAAGCCACTAAAGGAGAAAATTGCATGATGTATCACCACTCATGAGCACCCGCCAGAGAGCTGTTTAGAGTGAGATTACAGTCTCAGAGGAGACTCTCATGCCTCTTGGTCACAGGGTTACTACGAAGATGCAGTTGTAACTTGTATGTGGGAGGTAGGAGGGATTTAAGTGATGGCCAGAAAGAAAAGCTGGATCAAACCTCCACAAACCCTTTTCAGATTAACCCAGATTCCTGAGTGCCCAGCTTTGAGAGACTTGAAATCAGCCAAATTGCTTCTTTTCCCTTGAACAGAAGACAAAAATATGTGAGGGAGATGATAAAGTTTATACTTTGGCCACAAGCATATAAGCAGCATTTTAGACTGAACAGAAATAAATCTCCCCAAAAATAAGAGTTTGCACAGTCCAGAGGTCTCAATCCTACTCATGAAAATTCCATATTACCACAGATGTATGGATTTTTCTGCGTTTGCTGCTGACTTACAGAGTGAGAGAAAATCAGACACAGTTGCAATCTATCCCCCTTCATCCTCTTCATATTCAAACTATTTTTTTCTTTGTAAATTCCTATTATTAACACAAGAGAAAAAAAAAAAAAAAGACAAGAAAAGAATCCCTGGGATCCCTGGTGATCCTTGGAGTGGCTGCAGCCTCATCGTGGATGACTAGACAACCGCCACTGTGCCACATAATGAGGAGCACACATGCTGCACCGGGAGATACTAATGAGGGAGCTACAGCCCCCTTAGCCCTCTCCAGTAAATCCGTGTCTGCAAGCCATGTTTTATTTATCAGGCTTATTATGGCAGCACTAAGGAGCCATTTGAAAAGGGCTGCTGCTGTCCTGGGCACTGCACACCGCAGTGCCTGCTCCGACCAGCTTCCAGGGAAGATGGATGAGGCTGGCAAAGGGAAAGGGAGAGGGATGCTATGCACACACCATGCGAACAATCCATGAGCATTTATCCCACCGGCTCCTTTAAGGAGGAAGAGGAATGAGCCTGTTTCAACCTCATAGTGCTAGCTAGCGGATCCCAGGCCCTGAAAATACGCAGTAACTGGTGAGCAGATTGAAGCTATAGGTGTAATTGTTTACAGGAAAGCTTCTGAGGAAGAAATGACTTGACGGGCCTGGAGAGACCTGGGTGCAAAGTGCAGAGCCAGGCAGCTTGGAGGGGCTTCCCAGGACCTGCCTGAGGCGGCTGCCTCCCTGCCCAGCACTGTTACCCGATCCCACTCCCAGCAGAGGTCCCGCTGGGCTCCCACACTTTTCACCATGCAGGCAAAACACCGCTGCTCTGTGCCAAGACACGACGCTGCAGAGCACTTGCTGTGCCACTTCTGGAAGTGTGAACTCTCGCGCAGACTTGCCCGTGTGAGAGGGGGAAAGGGGACTTACCATCACCACTACCTTCTCCAAACATCCTCTTCCTGACCCCTCTACACATCCTCTGTTTCTGTCCCCTTTGGAGAATCGCTTCGCTCACAGAGGACCAACAGAAACAGGTGTAAAAGGTGGCTAAGTGAAAGATAGGAGAGAGATGAGTAAATCTTTGAAAAATTTACACCACAGGTCTCAGCAGGACTCAGACAAATTGGTCTGCATTCCTTTAACATATTAGATTTCTACTTACCCTGTTCATTAGCATGTTAAGCTACAAGGGCTGATTATATGAAACTCATGGAGAGGCATCAATTAAGATGATAAATTTACATACATTCCTTCTGGATGAGAAATGATGGGTTTCCTCAGTTCAGAGTTTGCTACAACTGGACTCCGTTTCAGAAAGAGAAAGAAGTGTTGAACGCGTGCATCTGTACTGCCTCCCAAAAATGATGGAAGCAGTTCACAAGTTTGAGCAAAAATGTGTGTCAAATAGGAATAAAAGGAAACAACTCGCAGTTTCCAAGGCTGAACTTTAATCTGCATGTCACATTGACAACAGATTACGAGAGGAAGTAAAATTCCCAAGAGCTGCTGCTCTTACAAGGCTGGCCCAAATGGTGTTCCCAGGCTGCAGAATGCAACACTAAATATTTGCACATATTTATCACTTTTTGCCCACACAAGATCATATCTTATTTTGCAAACACTGTGCAGCGGAACAACTTCCTAGCTGCCAAAGTGTAGCCATTGCTGATCTGCAGCATGCCAGTGGCACCTCTTTTGTGCCAGCATGCGTCTTGGGAAAACCGTGAACAAAGACGGTTTGTTATCTTGTTGCCACTGAAGAGAGAAATTAGATAGGCCTTGCAAATGGTATGAAAACCCATGCAAGTTGACAGAGTCATCTGTCTTTTCTTGAAAAACACTGCACAGCTGCTAATGTTGCCAGAGGAGACAGGCCACTAGCAGCACTGTTCCTACAGCCAACCTTTGTAGCATTAACCTCAGTGCTACTAGGCCTAAAGATTGGTGTACACCTAAGTGAAACCGGTAATGCAAATCTTTGACCAGTAATAGCTAAATAGTAATAGCTATAGTTCATCCCTGTTATTTTTCAGGAAGAAGAAAGAAGGATTTTGTCCAGAAAGGGCTGGACACCACCAGCTCTCTTGCGCTACAAAAAAAAAAAAAAATAAATAAATAAAAAAAAAATTAAAGTGCTTTAAATAATGTAGTAACTTATATGTGACTCCTGCTTTCCTGAATAGTGGGACCAAACCGGTTCAAGCAGAGAGGTGCTTTCACCCCAGACTGCTAGGCTTGTACATCAGGAGTGCTCCATCCATTTGAGGTGCTGGATAAAGTCTGCTGTTGCATGTTGTAGTGTTGCTTTTCTTATCCAGGACCCTGTGCTGGGTGAAGGTATGAGTTTACTCTTTCTTGGACTGCCAGATAGCAAACATTCAACCTTCCTCATTGCTCAGGACAAAACATAAGGGATTTCCAGTTGATTCCCCTTCCAGGCACTGTATGGCCACGATAACCAGAGTATTCTGAATAGGAAGTATTTTAAACAAATGCCACTTTGCATATAGAAGTTTGTGCCTTAAATGGGATCATATTTTCTTAGGAGGAGTGGAAAGAGAAAAGTGCCATTTCTTTTTCTCTTGCATGCACTTCCATGGCAGTTATATACCACCTGAGTTAGGAATATGTACTACTTCATTTTGTTTCAACCAAAGGGCAATCAAACCTACTCAGGCTTGTGTTAATGATATACATTGTATGTACCGGAGACGGTTACGCTGCATATCAAAATGGACCAGAACATAAGGAAGTTAAAAAAAAAAAAAAAAAAAAAAGCAGAAAAAAAAAAGCCCTTGCCTTATACTGTTAGGTTTGACTGGAGCATGATCTGTCTAAGCCTAATGGGTGAGGGACAAATCTGCACAGGCTACAGCACTGCACCAATCATACACTAAAATAAGGAAACATTTACAGCAAGAAGTGGAAGCAGACCATGTCGCTATGCATTTTGGGAAACAAAGAGGGTAAATGCTGATGAAAATTATTTTATGCTCCAATTATAACTTGCATTTGTAGTATCATCACACTGAAGACACAAGTGTTTCCCCTCTTTGCAGCTCCAAGCTGGGTTATTTCTGTCAACTCTTCCTCCTCCCCATTCAGCATGCTGTAACCTCAGGTAAAGACTTCAGTTTTAATTTGTTCAGACGTTTAATTGTTTTAATTTGGGAAGGAGGACAATAAACCAATTCCTCTTGTTTCTAAAGATTTATTGCTTTTTCCAATTTATTGAATGTTCAGCACAGGCCATATTTCAATTAAAGGCAGCAAAACTGTTAATAGTGCATTAACAACACACTGCCTCTATATAAAGATGCAAATGTAAGTCGTGGCCAATTTTCTGGCCTGGTGAGATTATTTTTTTTTTTTCCCCCTCTAGTGAATTATCTGCGAACAGCTCGTAATTTTATACCAGCGCGTATCTCTGGCAACTGCTTAACCACAAGTATTTTCAGCGCGCGAGCTGCCTGCGGCTCCATCCCTCTATCCCTCACACACGAGAACCGGCCTCCTGCCTTCGGGTTGGACTCTGGGAGGCTCCCAGGACGCGGAGGNNNAGGCTGCGGGGCGCAAGGCGGGCGGCCGGGGGGCGGGGGTCCCGCGGCCGCTCGGGACGGGCCACTCGTACGGAGGTGCCCCGGGCGAGGCGGAGCCCGGGCGGCCCCGGCGCCTCCGGGTGATGCTCGCCGCGTTGCCATGGAAACGCGCCCCCCCCCCGTCATCCCGCGCCGCTCCGGCCCCACGTGACCCGCGGCGGCGCTCGCGGCCAACCCGCCTGTTACCAGGGCGGGGGCGCTCTTGTTTCCCATTGGCTGCCGCCTCGGCGCGCGGATTGGCCGGAGGGAAAGAGGG
>VWZG01013351.1:291638-425227 GCA_013396735.1 Grallaria varia | reverse complement strand
CGCGTTCGCCGCAGATCCCGACCCGGGGGGACCACCCGGGAATGCTCAGCGACCACCGGTGCTGCCTCCCAGGGCTGGGGCGCGGGGGATGCCGCCACCGCACCGCAGCGCGCACCGGGACTCCACGCGGGTCCCCCGTGGGCTCAGCCCCGCAGTTCCCAAGCGCCGAGCCCGCCGTATGCCAGTTCCCCTGCCCGCGGCGCGGGCTGCGCTCCCGGCGCCCTCCCCCGGTGCGGGGCGGGAGGCGGGGCCGGCACTGCGCGGCCGCCGCCCGCCGCCTTTATCTGCCGCGGCGGCGCGGGGGGTGGCACTGGGGAACTCCTCGGTGTGAGATACGCGCTATAAATACGGCGCCGGGGATGGGAGCGCGGCCACGGGCGGCGGCGAGCGGCTCCAGTGCACGGTGGGTACATCCCCCGCGGCGGGTCCCTCCCTCGGCCGGGGACCGCTGGGATTTTAATTCACCGGCGCGGTGCGGGGCTGCTGACTCCTCGGGGTGCTTTTTTTTATTATTATTATTATTTTTGCCTTTTGTACGGAGGGCTGCGGCAGGGGAGGTGGAGGGCGAGGAGAAGAAACCGAAATGAAAAGGCTTGAAGAAAGGAGACGGGAGTGGGAATAAAGGCGGCGGCGGCGGGGGAGGAGGAGAGGGCGCTGGCGGGAGGGGACGGGATGGGAAGGCGGGCTGGGGGAGGGAGGAGGGAGAGAGAGGGAGGGAGGGAGCGAGCGAGAGCAGCCCCTAACCCCGGCGTCTACCACCTTCTCCCAGCAGGACTCTGATCGGCAGCAGCCGCCGAGCCCAGCCCGCGGCGGAGGGCGGCCGGTGCCGCTAGAGCGGAGCAGCG
Organism: Grallaria varia; assembly: GCA_013396735.1. Taxonomy (NCBI): domain Eukaryota; kingdom Metazoa; phylum Chordata; class Aves; order Passeriformes; family Formicariidae; genus Grallaria; species Grallaria varia. The sequence continues at coordinate 424,382 of VWZG01013351.1, read as the reverse complement.
GGAGGAGAAGGAGGAAGAGGTCGCTACCGGAGGAGCCCTGCGGTCCAGTCCGAGCAGCTTCGCTGAGCTCGCCCGCCCGGCCGCCGACATGATGCAGATCTGCGACTCGTACAGCCAGAAGTACTCCCTCTTCAACGCCATGAACCGCTTCATCGGCGCGGTCAACAACATGGACCAGACGGTGATGGTGCCGAGCCTGCTGCGGGACGTGCCGCTGCTGCTGGAGGAGCTGGATGCGGCGGGCGCCGTGTGCCCGCAGCGGGATGCTGCCCTGCCGCCCGGCGACCCCGGCGCCTACTTCTCCCGCAGGGACATGTACAGCCACTACATGCTGCTCAAGTCCATCCGCAACGACATCGAGTGGGGCGTGGTGCAGCCGCCGGCGGGCGAGGAGGCGGCCCGCAAGAAGGACAAGCTGGGCGGCGGGCCCGCCGAGGAGGGCGAGGGGGAGGAGGACCTGGAGCAGCAGTTCCACTACCACCTCAGCGGACTCCACTCGGTCCTCTCCAAGCTCACCCGCAAGGCCAACGTCCTCACCAACAGATACAAGCAGGAGATCGGCGTCAGCAGCTGGGGGCAGTGAGCGGCGGGGGAGGGAGGGGGGAAAGGGCGCCCGGCCCGGCGGGAGCCAAGCGGGAGCGGCGCGTCCCCGCCCGGAGCTGCCGCGGCGGTGGCGGAGCGCCCGGGGCTCCCCCGCGCCCTCCCAGGACTGCAGCAGGTTTTCTACCAACGCACAAGCGAGAGAGAGATGTAAATTAATCAATACTAGTTTATTAATTATTTTGACCCCCCCCCACCTCCGTGGTTTTTTCACTGTACGGTCCGGGGCGAGGGTTGCTGTGCCTGCCCGGGCGGGGAGGCTGAACCTCTGCGTGTACGAGGTGGTGGCGTGGCTGGCAGATAAGGAGGCTCAACACAAGCCGATGAACATAACGAAACTGGCACAAAATTGCCTCTTGTAACCCCGAGGGAACCCTGTGGGCTAAGGAGCATCCCTCTGTTGCGGGACTGATGGCGGGTCCCACGGTTGTACATGTACTGGAGTTTATTTAAAACTTTTTTACTCAGATGTAGAGTATATTCTAAAATAAATGCAAATGTATTAACTAAGAGTGACTTAAACTTTTGGTATGATTTATGTTTCTTTAATTAAATGATATTTTTAACATCTGGAATTCTTCTGCTGTTGTTCTAAGTTATTTCCAGAGCTGCCTTAATAGATACCGAAATCTGCATGTGCAAGAGAGAGGGTTTTGTGGCTTTTTTCCCCTCCACAAAGGGAGCAATTAGGCAGTGTTAATAACTCAGCATACCTCAAATGTATGAATTACTGTATTAACTGCACCATGCATGGCCTGAGTTTTGGGAAGCCGTTCCCGGTGCAGTTGCTCTGTGTGAATGCTGGCTTGAAGGTCAGTGCCTCTTTAACAGAATCTGAGAAGATCGAGTCATGGTTACTCTGCAGGCAGCGATTCATGGAAGTTGGAGCAAAGCCTGGGAATGACTCTTGCTTTTTCTCGGGAAGTGTCTTAATGTACTGAGGGGAGCTCTTTTTTTCTCTCTCCGAATAGGTCTGGGATACTTGCTTCCCCCATCTCTTGTGTTCCTTTCCTCTGTAATCCTCCTTGGATACCAAGAATTAATCAGGTTTATGTTATCCAGGTTGTATCGATTTTTTTTCTCTACTTTTTTTTTTTTTTTCATTTGCTGAAGTAAGTTACCTCGGTAATTGGGTGTCTATATTGTGTTCCAACATTAAAGTGTACTTACTGGTTGCGATACAATGTGTACATAAAACAGGACTTGTATTTAATAAATACCTACGCCCTTCGCCCTTCGTAAGTTTTCTTCTCAGGGACTGAAATACCAAGTTTGTAGACATTTCCTTGTACAGAGATGTCACTTCGTATTATTGTCCTCAAATCTGGGCTTAGTGTTGGTGTTTGTTTTCTGTTGTCCTTTTTTTTTAAACAGAATAATTTCTCTCCACTTTAAAGATATTTTTGCTTAAATTCAGATATTTCCTAGTGCTTTATTTTTCAGCCCGACTCTTACAACATTGTAGTAAAGCATGAGCACTCCAGACATGGTACTAGTTGTGTAAGTTAAAACAATTAGCCTACATGTTTGTTTAAAAATACGTTTTCCCTTCTAGGGTAAAGAAGAACTTTGTAAGGCTGGGTGGTTTTCAGTTTGGCGATGCTTGTTCTTTTTGTAATGTTTTTAACTCCTCTTCCCCTCCCTTCCTGGGGCGATGCCAGGAAAAAAGTCAGCAGCAAGGAGAGGGATTACCCTGGTTTCCTAGCACGTCAGCTTGGCAGTCTTTCTGTGGCTGAACTAATGCAATGCAAAACATGCAGTGCCCTGTGCTGGATGGCGAAGTTTTCTTCTCCTGAAGACAAGGGTGAGAGGGAGAACCTGTTCTGCTGTGTGGCTCCCTTCTGCCTTGAGCCCAGTCGGCTGAAACCCACATTACAACCTCTGCTCGAGAGCGCTGGTAAAACCTCAGACAGGAGCAGCTAATGCAGTTTCACCTGCGCTCCTTTTGATCTCCTGGTAACTTCTCCTGGTGTGGATTTAGACAGTACTGTTTAAGTGTTGCACAAGAGACAATGTGATGCTCATCTAGCCTATGAGTAAGGTCAGAAAAACAGTATTACATTAGTGCAGTGTCACCATGAGTACTGCATCCTTTTCATGCTAACAAAAAAATAAAAAATACAAGAGAAAAGTTCTGGTGAAAGAGCAGCTGAAAACTAGTGCTGTTGGGCAGCAAAGGTGGCATTTCCTTACAAGTAAAGCTTTAGGTGACAGAAATCGGTGGATTCTGTGACTCAAGGGTTTGCCTTCCCTCTGTGACTAAGCTGCAGTTGCTGAACTGCACGTGGCTCCCATGTGGGGGCCCGGCCACTTGGCTGGCAGCAGCCCTGCTAATCCCAACTCAGCTGCAGCAAAACCTGCTGAGACTCACACCAGTAGGAGGTTCTGCCACCTCCCACCTGGGAGCTGCTTTAGAATTCCCCCTTCTCAAGGTCATGGGAGAGGATCAAGGCTCTTGGGATCAGGAAAGCGCTCTCATAATGCGGGGGGGAAGACAAGAACAGATAAAACCAGGGATGTATTTCTCATGCAAAGGACGAGGGGTGGGACTTTGCTACTGGCTGTTGTGGAAAACAACTTGGCCAAAAAGTTGGGGTGGTCAGAGGGCTATTACATAAATGCTGGCTCCTGACATTGCAGTAAACAAAGATGAGATTGCAGAGTCATAATGCAGATTTGGTACGTTAGATGCTGAATTGGGAGAAATTTCCATGAGTGGTGCTGTATAAAACCATTAGGTTTATTATTAGGAACTACATTTCCTCTTGAAGGACTGGACTGTTTTAAGGGCTCTCAATTACAAACTGAGTTCAGCAAACCTTTCGTCTGCTCTGCTAAAGTGATTCAGATATTTGTAAGTGATAATAACAAATGACATCAATGTAACATAAAAAGTATCATTATGATCTCAGATACTTTGATAAGTGACTTTACATCCAAACCACACGCAGTCAAAAAGACAACTTGCCAAACTACAAGTCATACTCAAACCAGTACATGTTCACATGCACTGTGAGAAGCAGTTGTCAGTTTTAGCTTGCTTAAGTGAAGTAGATCCAGATAGAGTAAGGCAGACGTTAGAAGAGCAATAAATAATGAGATTCAGAGCAGTTTGCACTAACAAATTGATTACAACAGAAGATAGCTTAAAGCCAAGGAGCCTCAAGGACATTGCTCATGGCATGCATCAGTTAATATATAAAAGTGCACAGTGTGTGTCATTATAGTTCATGAGTCAACTCTTATATTTTTGTATGCAAAAGGAGAGCAAATGATGTGGGACACCAAGCTTTTGTCTCAATACATATATAAGATGTATATAGATGTGTATAAAAATAAGGGCATTGGGGATGGGTGTGAGTTCCATGGGAAAAACAAGAATCACAGGCTGGTCGGTGCTCGGTGAAAGCAGATGAGGCTGAGTCAGGCTAGGCTGTCATCTTCCTGCTTTCCCTCTGAAAGCTTTTTCTTGCATAGGGTTTTTAATAGAGGAAGATAGCTGTGTTTTGTGATTTGTGTCCTTTCCACCTGCACAGACTCTTGCACCAACACAACATGAGTCATCAGAAGACTGACTTCACTGAAAAATGCTCTAATGTTAGTGGTCAGAGAGACGGTTGCATTAGGATCTTAATACCATGGACTTAAGCTCTGCATGCTGTTCTACCACAGGGGGAAAAAAAAAACCCAAAAAACAAAACAAACAAACAAAAAAAACCAAGAAAAAGAGAAAGCATCTCCTTTTTGTGCCTCTGGATTTGGTACAAGCTAATCTCCTTGCAGAAAAGTCTGCAGCAATTTTCCCCCACTGACCTATTCCCCTGAAGGCCTGAGTATGGGAGGGGATTGACTGGAAGTATTGCTTTTTATAATTCATATCTTTAAACATTTTATCTTTTTATTATTTATGTATAGGTAACAATGTGATAGGGACTACATTCCAAAGACCTCAAAGACCGTAGAAACAGAATGATTTGGGTAGGAAGAGGCCTTAAAGATCATGTAGTTCCAGACCCCTGCTGTGGACAGAGGCACTTTCCACCAGGTCAGGTTGCTCAAAGCCCCATCCAACCTGGCTCTGAAAACTTCCAGGGATGGGACATCCACAGCTTCTCTGGGTAACCTGTTGCACCACTTCACCATGCTCACAGTAAAGAATTTCTTCCTAATATCCAATCTAAACCCATTCTCTCTCAGTTTAAAGCCACTTCCTCTTGTCCTTTCATTACGTACCCTTGTCATAATTCCCCCTACAGCTTTCTTGTAGCCTCCTTTAGATACTGGAAGGCTGCTTTAAGGTCTCTGTGAGGCCTTCTCTTCTATGGGCTGAACAACCCCAACTCTCTCACAGCCTGTCTTCATAGGAGAGGTGCTCCAGCCCTCTGATCATTTTTGTGGCCTCTTCTGGACTCACTCCAACAGGTTCACATCCTCCCCGTGTAGGGGACCCCAGAGCTGGACACAATACTCCAAATGGGGTCTCAGAAGAATGGAGTAGAGGGGGAGAATCACCTCCCTTGACCTGTATTTTTTGATGCAGCCCAGGACACGTTTGGCATTCTGGGCTGTGCGTGCGCATTGGTGGGTTATGTTGAGCTTCTCATCCCCCAGCAACCCCAAGTCCTTCCCCTGAGGGCTGCTCTCAATCCATTCTCCAACCAGCCTGTATTTGTGCTTGGGATTGCCCCAACCCAGCTGCAGGACCTTGTACTTGTCCCTGTTGAACTTCAGGAGGTTTGCCCAGGCCCACCTCTCAAGCCTGCCCAGGCCCCTCTGGATGTCATCCTTTCCCTCCAGCATGCTGATCACACCACACAGCTCGGTGACATTGGCAAAGTTACTGAGGGAGCCTCAGTCCCACTGTCCATGTCGCTGACAAAGATGTTAAAACAGTCCCAGACCCACCCCTGAGGAATGTCACTCGTCACTGCTCTCCACTTGGACATCGAGCCAGTGACTGCAACCCTCTGAGTGCAACCAACCGGCCAATTCCTTACCCAGGAATTGTCCACCCATCAAATCCATGTCTCTCCAGTTTAGAGACAAGGATGTCATGTGGGACAACATCAAATGCCTTGCACAATTTCATGTGTTTCTTCCAAAAGTCTTAGGTGATGATTCACACAGGGGAAAAAAGAAGAGGACAATTGGTTATAACCTGCCATAAAATCTGAGGGGAGTGTAATCCAGGTGAGCATTGCTAAAGCAGCTCCAGGTTCATGTGCATTTTTCTCTTATTTGTTACTGTCACCTCCAAGCAAGTAGAAATAACTGAATGCATTAGTTCTAATGTTGCAAAATAATTTTTCTTCCAGACCACAGACTTGCATGACAAGTTTGGGTCAAAATTAGTTTTAAGGGATGAAGTTATAAACTCCTTTCCAAAAGGAAAGTTACAAATAGGAGTGCAGTAATTGTTTATCTTTTTGTTGGTAGCCAACTGCCAAAATTGACACTCTTTATAAAAAATAATATTCCTTCCCTATTCAAACATACTCATTTGACCTGTAATTATGGAATGTGGAAAACACCTTTCAGTTTTTGTGCTATTAAATTGTGTTCTGGCAGAGATGGCACAGAAGAACATTGGGAAACTTATAAAGGAAGCAGATGCCTCTGTATTAAATCACCAAACAGTAAATGAGCTTGCCTTTGTGATGTAAGATTTGTCATAGTATCAGTTGTTATCATGTATCTTTTTATCACAAATATCTACCTCCATCTGATTCTAATATAATTCTTTTTGTTCTGGCCTGTTTTACCTGGGCAACTTTGGGTCACAAACAACAGGGTTGATGTCCCCCAGCCACAGACACACCACTTATGAATAGCTGAGCCTTTTTAAGTGCTTTTCATCCTTTTTCATCCTTTTCATCTGTATTTGAACTGTGAAGATGGGCAGAGTGCCTAAAGCCATGATTCAGAGTACGGCACAGCAGCATGGCAGCCTCCTTGCTTTGGGATTGCTTTTTGGTCATTGGCGTGTGTGCTGGAGTGGGGAGATGGATGGAACGTGAACCTTTCCTTCAGGGATTTACTCCGGGTTGTTCTGTATTGGCAAGGGAGAATGACAATGGGGAGTTTTGTCACGCCATAACCAATATATGTCCTTCCCAGTTCCTTTTCCCACCTCTCTCAGAATTTTCCTCCCAAAAATTCCCAGTAAACCAAGCTCATCTGGTCACCCAGAAAACTCTCAGTTTGAACTGAACTGTAATTAGTAATAACAGTGTATTAGGTGATTTTACAGTATTTTCTTGTTTGAACTGTGTAATTAAACCTGGCTTCTTTGATTAACCTGTTGTTTTTCAGGTAGAGGCCCTTTTTCTCTGAAAATGTTTTAGTAGTGATGGCTGATCAAGAATCCATACTTTGAGAAATATCCAAGTGCCTAAATAGCTGTTTTGAAGGCAGAGCCAACAATGCAGAAAGCTGGTTCCTGTTGCTAATGTGTGCCATGCTCATCTTTTGACGTGCCCTAATAATTGCCATTTGTATTAACTGTGGCGTCACACTCACACTGAGAGAAAAATACACCCTGTAGTGAGCCTGAACAGCAATGAGAAAAAGCAAGTGAGCTGGCAGATCATGGCCTTTGCATTTCTGATGTTGGCTTTTGTATTCAAGTTCCGTGCAATGCGAAAAAATGCCTCATTTAAGAAGTCAAGACGTCTGGTGTTAATGAAGCAGATGTATGCTATTTAGCAAAGACTAAAATAATTCCTCATCTAGGTGAACAGAGTCATGCAAGCCTTAATTTTAAAAACCAAACTGAGAACGCATACAATATTTTGAAAGGGCTATTTATTTTAAGAGCCAGCAGTGACTATTTCTTGACTGCTTTAACCGATGCAGCACCAGGAGGGTGGGTCCTGTCCTGTCCCCCAGCCCCCATGCTGGCCCCATGAACTCTCCAGTTCTGTCGTGCTGGCACCAACGTTCATGCAGCAATGGAGTTACCAGTTACCAGATTCAGGGAGCTGATCCAGATGAAAATCAGCACACAAAAAAAGCTTTCAGCTTTACTGATTCCCTCATTCAGCAGAAGGTGTAGCTGCATTAGCTGCAGGCTGGTGTGGAGGAAGGGTTGGGAACATGTTGCCAGAAGGCAGAGTGGGACCTCCCCGTTTGGCAGCCACTTTCAAGTAGATTGGATTAAGTGCCGTTGTGAAAGTGTCATCTGAGTCCCATCTTCAAAAGAGGTTTGTGTGCTGATGAGTTTCAGTATCACTGAAACTGGCAGCTGCTGGGGCTGAGATCCCAGGCAGGACTTGGGCATGGCCCTGATGTGCCACCTCACTGGCAGACACCAGCTCCTTGTGCCAGAGCCTGAAGTCCCTAAGGAGGCAGTGCTGACTCCTCATTCCACCTTCCTTTGCATCTGGGAGTGGGACTCAGCGAGGCAGCACGAACGGCTTGGTGCACACACTGAGGAGACTGGGCTGGTTACACCTCATCCCTCTGGCTCTTGGATGCCTCTGTCCCCTCGTGGTGGCCGTCACCAAGGAGAGATCCTTAAAGACATTGTCTTTAAGAGCAAGACTTGGCTCCTTCAGAGCAATAGTGCCACCCTGCTTTGGCTGCTGTGTGGCTTCCCAGCGAGGGGAGGCCACTGTGAAGTGCTGTGTCCCATCTTCCTGGAGAACACCTACAAGGTTCCATGGGATGGGACAGTGATGCTGAGTACACCATGGTAGCAATTTTGCTTGGTGTGAAGGGCTTTAACATGTTTGGACTGTGTGTGAGGGAAGGGGGAAAGGCAACAGGACTCCTGGTTCATCTTGTCAGCAGGGACTGACACCTGCCAAGTTCTAGGCCTCAATGCAGGGATGGGAGCCGGGGACCTGCCCTCCCTGAGAGTGCCCTGAGCACAAGGTCTCTCCTGTTCTCTAATTGAAGGATGCCATGCAAAATAAGGCTGTGACCAGAGGACTGAGAGCCAGGAGAGCAGGTTGCTCCTGAAGGGCCTGGAACCACTCTTAAAAGTGAACTTGAAGCTACTTGGAGGACTGAAAATCAGGTGTCTGCTAGCCCGCAAAGCTGCCACTGGGTAAAAAGGCAGAGTATTTTGTGGGAAGCCCTTCTCAGCAGACATGCTGTTAGACCACTACCAAAGCTCAAACTTTTCTCTTGGGTCCTGTGGTTTAGGAGAGTGCGTATTTTGGCACAGTTCTCTCCTCTGACTTAGCTCACCTGCAGGAGGTAGGATCTGACTGTGCTACAGGAACAACCAGACTTCTCTTGCCTTCACATTGGTGTGTAAGGCAAAATTTTGTGTTGCTGTTGCTGCAACCATCACGGATGAAGAGCTGAGGCAGGCAGCTTCTCCCAGCAAATTTTGCCTCTTTCTCCCCACTGGGTAGGTAGCACAGTGTGACAATGGCTTTCTCAGCCCTTTCATCCCCTCCCTGTGGCACTGGAGTCTTGCCATGCCCTTCTCCAACTCCTGTCCTCTTTTCTCTCCCTACTCTTAGAGCAGCCACCTGGAAAACACAGGAAGTTGCAGGCAGGAGCCTGTACCATCAGGAAAGAGGAGGAGAGAATGCCTGTTGAGTTTGCCAGCGGATGCTGCCTTCATGAGAAGGAGAAGCAGAAAGGAATCTGCTGTAGGGCACGAGGATGCTAATCCACAGTGTTTCTCCAGCCTAAAGGAGTTCCTCCCATAGTCAGCCTTGCCTGGTATGTGAGCTCCTTCTGAGAGGGATGCCAGGCAGTTCAGTGCTTGCAAGAATAAGGTGCTTTTGTCAGGCTGTAAACAACATTTTAGAGAGTTTCAGTGTGAAAACACAAGTACCTGTGTTCCTTTGCCCTATCGTGGCTTGCTGGATGAAGAGAATGGCACAAAAAGCTTTGTATTTTGAAATGAAATATTTTTGTTTTGCGTTTGCATCCTTTACCAGATCTGAGACCTGGAGAGCAGTGCCTACATGGATGCAGTGAGCCCTGATGTGCCTCGCAGTCCCTACAAGCTGTTGCACAGGCCAGACAGCTGCTGTGGAAGCCTTGGTGACTCTGGCCAGCCTTCCTGCCCAGCTTTCCTTCATACGGAAAGTGAAAGTAGGTGAGAATGTTGTTCACTATGCCCTAATGACTTGCCCAGAGAATTTTGGGGAAGAGTTCCTGTCAGAAACGTGTCTAAAGTCACTGACCCATGGACTGAATCACACAGTCACACAGGATGAGGATGTTCATGATACTGATGGCAGTGGGAGCCCTCTGCCTCAAGGACTGGGCTTCAGGGGCAACTGCACCAACTCCCTCCCTCATCCTTCCCTGACTGGGTGGTCAGGGAACATCTTCAGGTGCAATGGCTTTCTGCATGGAAGTCTAGTCTCAGTAGAGACTGACTCTCAGACTCTGAAACACTTGCTGCTTTTGACTGTATGTTTTGGACAGGATCCCCTTCCATCTGCATTGATGCAGCTATTGTTTGTATACATGATTTTAAGTAGAGATTTCCCTTCCTTCCTGCTCCCTTTAATATCATGTGGCAGCTAGAAGCAGGGAAGAGAGACTGGCACCATATGACCAACCAGCTGTCTGTGGACTGTCAGAGCATATTGTGGGGAACACAATGTGACTACCTTTGGTGCTTGATCATCCAGTCTCTGTTGGCTAAGCTGTACACTGTCTTCCTTCCACTCAGTTATCCCGAACGTCACGTGCTGGGTCAGTGCGTGGTTTACGTGACAGTGTTGTGAATTAGCCAAAGGGAACGTGGTCCTTCTCCAGTGCATGGTAAAAGCCCCTTCCTAAAAAAGCAGCATGACTCATGCTGTCAGATCGTCTACTAAGATGCTAACTCATCCTTCCTGTTGTGCAGCAATGTCTTCCCTTTTCTAAACTGTCTTTAGAGGAAGGAGAGTGGGCTGCCTTTGCTTCAGCCTCAGGGATGTTGAGGAACAAGAATATCAAAGGATGTGAAGCAAAGCTAAATATAGATGCTTCACACTGACTATTGTTGGAGAGATAGTGAGTCGTCTTTGACCTCAGTCCTCTCAGTTTTCTCTGCAGAGGAACACGAATGCATTTGAAGGATATTTTTCCGTTATTTGTGAGTTGCATGGAAGTGTGAAGACATATACGTATCCTTCAGTTTCCACCAAGAAATCAAGATGCTCTTGCAGAGGGAAAGAGAAGCACCCTGGGGTGCACCAAGAACAGAGTGCATGATATATCACTTTGGCACATTGCAGCAGGGAAAGGCAGGTTTTGGGCACTAGGGAAGAGCTAATCTCTGTGCCACTTGAGGGATTTATCAGGTAAAGGCTTTTCTGAGGATGCCTCCTACATCGTGTTCTCTGATGCAGCCAGTCACCAGAACTGTTAGGCACAAGCTCTTCACATTGAAGTTTGATGTGTAGAGACTGCTCAAGAAATTGACCCAAACAGGAGGGACATTCTTTAAGGAAAGAAAAAAGAGTCCTTTCATTACTAATCCGATGAAATGACTAATTTCTAGGGAGCCACACTTTCTCTGAATTGGCAGATCTGAGTTCCCCCAATTTACAGATGACAGTATTACACACTGCACACTTTGCCAGCAAACATACTGCCTTAGTTACTCAGAAATATGTTGTGTTTTATTTGACAAGTGGTAAAAACATGAGCTGCTTTACTTCTCTTTAGCATTCTGATTTTTAAGCTACTGAGGTACACTTAGCCTTCACCTATTCAAGGAAGACACGTTCTCATAAAAACTGTATGATGATTGTTATTGATATTGACCAATAATATCTTACTTTTGTCTGTCCCCTCTTCCTTCCCTCTTGCATTATTTATACTGCAATCTTTTTCTTTGGAGTGGCAATCAACATCATTACCTTTCTTCCCAAACTATGCGCTGATGTTTTTCAAGTCTACTGATTTTGCAAACACATTTCCAGTTATTATTTTTTGGCTTGTAATTCATCTGAATGAACATTTCCTTCTTGCAGGTATTTTGCTGCATTGCTGGAAGTCTGTGGAAAGACACATTACATTAATTCAGCATTATGGACTAAGACTGGGACATGAGCTGCTGTCATGTACCTGTGCAGCAAAGCCTCAATGTGGCAAAAAAAGCTGCTAATTACACTGCCTGGAGTAGAAAGTTTGAGTAATCAAGAGATGGGAAATGGTGAGCAGCATATGAACAGAATTGTTCATTACTTCCATCTTGGCTCCTGCTGTAGGAAAGGAGGAGAACTGAAATCTGCAGAAACATAATTGTGATTGCAAGAACATCACGGCAAATACACATAATTTACTGCTGATGCACTGAAAAAACTGTGGTGGCTAGATAAGGTGACTCAAGGCAGTTCTAACTTAACTTGCACAATTTATTTAAAAAAACATAGCTGATATGAATTTTGGTGAATTAATATATTTTGAATTAAATTTTTATGGCCAGGTTTTTATTTCCTTCTTTCTCCTTCTACATATTCTCTTTCTTCCTTTCTCTTTCCTTTTCCTTCTTAGAGAAGCTGTTTGGCAGTTTGGGGGGGATTTTCCTGTCTAGCCCCTGTGTTTTGCAGCAGTGCTTGCCTGCAGCAGCTTAGCCAGGGTTCCAGGACTGGAAGCATGCTATCTGAAACACGTTTGTAGATTTACTCCACCTTTGACCCTCTTCCACAGCGGACCTGGAGAAATCTCTGAACCGCAGGGCTAAGTTCAGTCCTCTGCTCCCCATGTTGCTCCCAGCACCCTACCCTAAATATCTCTGCTTTTCCCAGGCAGAAGTTTCACAGCTCAGGAAGACCTAGAAGAGTCTTTCATCCTTGTTTCTTGTCTCCTCTTCTCTCTCACATCCAGGAAAAGAATAGGGGATGCTCGTATCTCTCCACCCTTCTTGTTGGTTTCTGTTTCCTTTCCTTCCTGCCCCCACAGAAAAACTAAGTAATCCAGTGAAGGTCTCTCAGTGTCTTCTCCATCTGGTTTTTGGGGACAAAGAGGAGCAGGATCCACTCCTTTTTGCTCTTGTCAGGGCTATGGAATCCCTTCTAGACCTGCTTATACTCCTTCTGTGATCTAGTTTGGGTGAAGCACATTTATGCTTTATTTCCCAGAATAGCACAGATGTTTGGAAGAAGCAGCAGCTGTGGGAAAATTACTTTCTTATGAACTATGAGTAAGAAACGGCTGAGATCACAATGGGTGGATCCTCCTCTACCCAAATGTCTAGGTCAGCCTTCTAGAATAACCCACCCAGGGAGTGCAGATTTGTTTTAGTGAAATACAGATTTCAAAGGAGATCCTGACTACAAGGGAGAAGATCATGTTTCAGGTAACATGGGCTTCCTCTAATCTCTACTTCCATTCCCCGGTCTTCTACAGTCCTCTTTCCCATGCATTTCTGGTTTTTATATATCCCCTGCCAATGTCTCTTCCCCCCACCCTCCCCACCCCTGCTCCTGGGGAGTTAAATTTCAGTCTTTCCATTGACATGGATGACATTACATCATACCTCATGTTCTCTTTGGGGGGAGAAAGAGAGACAGTAAAGCTCTCCAGTATTTAACAGGTTAAATGCTATGATTTTCTGTAACCACCATCTCTGGCTTTCTGTTTCTCCAGGAGAACTGGGGAGGGGCAGGGAAGGAAGAGGCAGAATTACTGAAAAAAACCCCATACAGCAGCCTTTTCAGCATCGTTTGGGAAGGAAAGGGGACGGAGCAAGAGAGAGATCCTAATCTTAATACCTATTGGGTGCTCACATGCAAGAGTGGTGGGTGTGTGCGGGAGCTCTCAGGAGCTGGTGAGAGGGTGGATTAGGGAGATTGTTTGCCTTGAGGTGGATAGATGGGAAAAAGCAGGAAAGACTTAAGGAAGGGCTGGAGCAGAAGGGTGGGAGGTAAGCAATGGAAAGAAAAGTTCAAGTAAGTTGCAGAGATGAGGCAAAGAACTGGGATAAGGGGGGAGAGACAGAGGATGGAGGGAAAAAAAAAAAAAAAGATGGGAAGATGAAAGCCATGGGAGTTAATTCAGCTCCTATTAAAGCTGACAGCATTACTCGTTAGAGATAGTAGGCTTGGCTCATAGGAAGATTTTGAAATAGGACAGAAGGAGGAAAGGAGGAGTGGTAGACAAAAAGAAAGAGCAAGGAAATAGAAAATAGTTGGATAGTTGAAAATGAACACTGGAAAGCATGCTTTGAACATGGGAAATATGCTGGAAAAGGGAAGGGAGATTGAAACCAGAGCAAAGAAAAATGCATGAGATCATTTTGTGATTTCAGATTTACATCCTGGGGGATATGAGAGTCCTGGCCGTGGAGCTGAGGCCTTGAGAAAAACCTGTGGCAGATGTGAAGATGTGCAGAGAAGAACATAACAGCAAACTATACAATGTGTTATTTTATGCAGATACTTTCCTCTTAAGCTTCGTGCCCCAGAAGCGGAGAGGGCTAATAGAATATGCTAGGGGACTGGCTAGGGAAGATGGGAAGTACCAAGTAAAAGAGCTAATGACTGATTGGCTTCTACAGATCTGTATCTTGGTGTTGATTGACTCTGGCATCTAAGGAAATGAAGCTTCAACTGAAGCCCTTCTTGAAGCTGGGTCACTATGAGGTCTGTTTCATGGTGTTTTCAATGGCATAGGGGTGCCCTGCCAGCAAAGCATGACCTCATGCTTCAGTCTTCTCCCTGGGGAGAGCAGGAATACCCAGCTGCCTGTTCCCACAAAACCTGCAGAAGCCAGGTATCTCTGGCTGTGTCTTGACTGCAAATCCCTGCCAGCCTGTGTGTTCCCAGGGCCCACAGATTTACTCTCACCCTGCAAGAGAGGAAGGCACAGCCAAATGTCAGTGCCTCAACCTCTCCAGCCCCAGGCTCTGGTTTCCAGCAGAGGGAAATGTGGACGTGGGACATGAGACTTGCACCACCAGGTACCCTGGGTTTGTGCCACCTCCAAGGTCGATTAGCCCAGCAGGTAAGTGCCGTTGGAAATACCAGCTCCTTTGTCAAACCTGAGTGAGTTGGATTGATGGATTCAAAACTTGACAAGGGAGATCCAGGCATTTGTACATGAACACAGTAAAATCATGTGGCCTCTCTTTTTTATTCCTCCCCTCCCCGGAAACCAGGCTCACAGCAAGACTCTAGATCAGGCATGCTTTCCACAAAGAAAAGACATCATTGTGCTGCCTGCCAAGGGACGGTGAGCTACACGGGCCACAATGGGTGCTGGTCCCATGCCTACACCTGGGAGAAAGCAGGTCCCAGAATGCAGGGATCATGGTACACGACTGCCTGAACGTCTCCAGGGCAGGCACCAAGAGACCTGCCTCCTGCAAGGTTGGTGAAATCCTGCAGTGAGAGAGTTGGGACGAGGGAAAACTTGTCCAAAGTGCGAGCAGGACCTATGCCTTGGGCAGCCCATTGGGTTTGCTCTGGTTCTTCCCCACTCCCCCAGGACTAGATCAGTACACCTAAGCGTGAAGGCTCTGGCTTCCACTCACTACAGTCATACACGGAGTTCTACAGGGAAAATTGCCACTGAGGTGGGCCAGACCTGCTCAAATATCCACAGCTGTGCTATCAATGCAAGAAGTACTACCTGACCCCACGAACCAGCAATGCAACTGGTGTCCCTGTGGACGGAAACCTGCCGTATTGAGGGGGACATTTGTGCTGAGACAAGATTTTCCATGTTCTCTGTCTTCTTGCTTATACGTTTTCATGACATGAGCAAGGTCTGGGGAGATTATCTTATTTTTCTCCTCAGCATGATAGGAGGCATTGATGGGAGTGGTCTATACAGCTTCACTGCCTGCTCTCCCTGTGGCTCAGCTTGAAGCTTAAAGCACATGTCCAGCAGGAAAGGAGGGTCTTAGACAAATAGAATCTCAAGATTTAAGAAGCCTAGTAGGTTTATGGCAACACATTTTGAAGAAAGAAATAAAAGCAGATAAATATATCCCATTACCTATGTTTGTTAAAATCTTGGTGTGGTGCTGAGAGCATTCAGTGTACATAAATCATGGTCACAGACTTCCAAAAGCAAATTCCTCAGCCTCTTTTTCTTGTAATATCCCTTCTCACCTCATCTGGCAGGCATAGCCCCCGAGAATGGCAGGAAACTGCTACCCCAGCTCTTCAGGATTTAATAGTATGTCCCATCCTGGACTTCTCAGTACAAGAAGAGATCTACTGAAAAGGGTCCAGCAGAGGCCACGAAGATGATGAGGGGCCTGGAGCATCTCTTTTATGAGGAGAGACTGTGGGAGCTGGACCTGTTTACTCTGGAGAAGAGAAGACTGAGAAGGCATCTCATTAATGCATTTAAATATCTCAAAGGCAGGTGTCAGAATACAGTGCTGGATTCTTTGTGGTGGTGCCCAGTGAAAGGACAAGGAGAAATGGCCATAAACTAAAACACAAGAGATTCTACCTGAAGATGAGGAAGAACTTTACTTTGAGGGTGGCAGAGCACTGGAACAGCTGCCCAGGGAGGTCATGGAGTCTCCCTCTCTGGTGACCTTCAAAACCTACCCGGATGTGTTCCTGTGACACCTGGTCCAGGTGACCCTGCCTTGGCAGTGGGGTTGGACTGGAGGATCTCCAGAAGTCCCTTCCAACCCTAAAGAGTAAGTGATTCTGTGATCCCAGTCCTAGAGGGTTTGCCATAACATGGGAAATACCAGGTCATTTTTAAAGTTGGGAATTAAAGATGTGTGGGGTTTTGGCCACAGCCATCTACAGTTTCAGATCTCTTGATATTTCTCTTCCTGGGCCATTGCAGCTGTATATGCAGTACAAATTCCCCAAGGCTGGAGGATTTTTTTTTTATTTGTTTCATTTTTAATCCTGGTGCATTTTGTTCTCTGTTCTCCAGTCAGTTTATTGATTCTCAGCTTTTTTCATGACTCTAAGTGCCTCTTACTTTGTACTCCTTCCTTTCCTCCCTCCCCACAAAGCATACCAGCCTGTATTCTCTTAGGCTGAATCTCTATTTACTGCCTTTTTAAGAACATTTTTTTTTCCTAAGGCTTGCTGAAAGAGAGCTGTCCATTAAGGGTTTTTTTCCCCACTGCAGAGAAGCCTGTTTTCTCATGGTGTTTATGGCAGATGTGAAACTGCTGAAGACAAAATGTACTTCTTTTTCATCAGTACAGTTTTGAATCGTTTAGGCTGAAGCAAATGAGAGCTGTGTGCAGGCCGATGGAGAAAGGGTCTCCAAGTTCTTTTCAGCTGCAGGACAGGACATATCAGTTTAGCAAATTGTTGCTAGTGTCTTGTTTCTGCATGGGGTGGTTCTCTAGCCCCAAGTAATCCCCTCTGAATGCCAGGACTGGCTGTGCTGTTTGGCTGCTGATCTGTCACTTCCCAGCACTTGAATAACTGCTACAAAGCAGCTATTCCAGAAGCAACATTGCTGCAAGATGAATGAATTTATTTAGGCTTTCTACATTATTGTCGAAAAAGTAGGGAACTAATGCATGAAATTTGCTCTGTGTTGATGTTCGTGATAAGGAGTAAGAAAAACCTTTGCCAATATTTTACTCTCTTATCAGAAAAAATCAATAAAAGTGCTTCCTGGTAAATAGCATGTTTGACATGTGGCCTGTCTGTCGGGGTATTCGAAAGGCTGATAAATATCCAGTACCCAGACTACTGTGCTTCACTGGAAGATGAACAGCTTGGGGGACAGAAGGGGTTGTGCAGCTCTGCAGTGTGTTGTGTCTTTGTCCTCAGCGTCCGCTGAGATGCTGCAAGTCTTAATACACCGATCCTGCTCCTCCCCCTGTGCCCTCTCTGTTTCCACTCTTTAGATCAGTAAAGGGAACACTGCACAGCCCCAGCCATACTCAACGTGGTACTGACTCATCAAGGACTCTTCTGAAGGCTAGTGCAGACTCTTAGTGCAGGACTAATACATTATTATTTATTCATGATGCTGAATGTGCTTTCAAATCCAGGTAATGCTTTTCAGCCACCCTCCTTCAACCCCCTCCTCATCACTCCCCCCATTGCCTACAAGGTCCTGTGTTACTTGCCCTGAAGTCCATGCGAACCTGAAGGCACAGGTCTGATGGGAGGGACCTACACTGTCATCACACTTGCTTATGCAGGTCCAGGTATGTTCAGCAATACTTTACTCCTCTCGTGTAGTGCTCTGCAATGTGTCTTCTTTTTTGCTGTTTTTGATTAAGTTATGCTGAAAAAAAAAATAGAAGTGATAGGATTGCTCTCCCCTGATTATACTCCTGCTAACATAATTTATTGTCATTTAGAACATAATTTGCTGCTAGGGACGTGATTAGCTTGGATTAAGACACCATTAAATAAACAAGGCTGGGTGAGAGTAAGATGGCTGCAAAAAAAGACAGAGTCGTTGTGCATCAGCTCCCATCTTGTAATTAGTCATGATTGAAAAAGAAATACCTGAAAATTTCTTAAGGGCTCAGGGTAGTCCTGGAGCAATCTATCCATTATTTTAGAGTGTGATCTTAAAAACAGTAAGTACACAGTGATGGACTGAGGATTGCCTGTGTACCTCCCACACAATCTCCTCGGTGTCTCTCATCCCCTAACCCAGTGAGTGCTGGTGCAGCGCTCGCTCGATGTGAACACCCAAATGCTTAGTTGAAGCCATGGTTCTCACTCTTTGTGCTGTATGTTCCATAAAATGTGCAGGTTTAGGGAAATTCAAGTATCATCCTTTTTGGTACTCTTCTTTAGAGTATGTAGAGGTTGAAGGGGAAATTTATTGACTCTTCAACAACACTATGAGGTCAAGGAAGCCATTGCTTCCACCCACAACTTAAAGGATGAGTTCTGCTTCAAGGGCTTCTGGTATTCAGGTTTCTATTATATCCAAGCAGAATATAAAAATTTACATTTTTTTCCAGTGGCTGCAGAAATACCTAAAAACAGCCATGCAAAGTTACCATAGCTGTGAGCAGCAATAGAAGACTGTTAACTAAACGTAGGAGAGTTATAACACTTTCTATGTGTCCTTAGTAAGACCTAAGGACAGATTTAGCCAGAAACCAGAATGTATTACTGTAAAGACTAGTCTTTTAGTTCTTCTCATGCTGAATCTTTCTGAGCCCAACTCTGCCTCCCTTACAATAAAAAAAGGTGACGTGGTTTTGAATTGCTCAGAACAGGTGCTTCCAAGTAAAGTTGTCTGTGTAAAGAGTAATGTAAGTGGGTTCCCAATCATTTATTTTGCAAATTACCTGACCTGCTACCTTTGTTTTGCGCTAATTTGTCTGTTAAATTTGATCCACAACTTCACTGAGAACAAATCTCTTGAAATTGCTACTCTGCCCAAAACTCAGGAGCTGCATAGAAAGCGTTTAAAAGCTACAGGTTCTGACAGTGCTCCACAAATCATGACAGCTAAGCTTTCTTCAGCATGTGTAGAAACTCAGAATTAGAAACTTAAATATAGAATTGGCTGATTTACCAGTACAGTTAACAATGTGGATTAGTCTTTTTTGCAAACACTTTTGTGCAGAAACGTAACAAGCAGAGGAACTTTGTACTGTAATTTGGCTGTGTCTGAGCTACAATGAAATTTGCTCAGTATACATTTTCCCAGTTTGAAAAGTTACGCTTTTAAGAAGTCTAAATGAACTCAGTGGTGTAATTTGTTGACCCACCTGAAAGAGGTGACCTGCTGAGGTCTGTTGACTTTCCCGGAATAGCTGGAGTAGGCTGGCAGGGGGACGGTGACCTGCAGGCCAAGAGTTCTGGTGGAAAATAATCTTTCTGTGTTGACTTTTTTTGTGACATTAGAGGTGATAGTGACATTCATTTACATTCTTCTCTTAAGTAAGCAGATGGTTCTTGTGTTGCCTTAGCCCTGTGCAGCACAACCATGGGTACTTTGGGTATGTGCAAGGATTATGAGAAGCATGACTACTATGCCTTGGAGGGACAAGGGGTGGAATGCTTATTAGGAAATACAGAAAAACTCAACAAGGTCTGGGTCCCTCAAAACTTGAACAGGTGAAATTCCTTCCATCAATACAACTGCATCTACTTTCAACAGCAGCCTAGGGAATTAAATGTTAAAGGGAAAAAAATCAAAATGTAATATAATGAAAGCCTTGAGAGGAAACTGTGTCTGTGCAGCATACGGTAGACATTTGGTGTGACCCTTCACTTGTTAGCATTGCACAGGAGCCTTGTGAAGCACTCTAGCAACCCAGAAATGTAGCATTTTAGAGTACAAATCTACCCTGAGAAGAGTCTGGTTAACTTCAGCCTCAACTGTTCTGCTTCCCAAGTGTGCCCAAAGTGGGCCAGCTGAATTTAATGATAGAGTAAGTTGTTATGACTTCACTGCTCTTTCTCTAAACCAGATCCAGCTGTGCTTTGGAAATGAGAGCTGTGCTGGCCTTTGCTTTATAAACAGGAGCATTCAGTGGATTCTAGCTGTAACAACTTGACTTTTGGGGGAAGTGAGCCAGAAATCATCCATCCTGATGACAGGGCCAGTAGGATTTGCAGCACCTAAACAGTGGGAACAGAGCACACTCAGCACGCTGTGAGAATGTGCAGGTCCACAGCAGTCCCTCCAGTGACGCTGGTTACATTACAAGGAAACCTGGGGGCAAGCAGGGAGCCCTGGGATGTGCCAGTCTGCTCCGAGGACAGAGGCTGTGGTAAACAGAGAGCAAACCTGACCCACGGTTTAGGTACAGCCGCAGGGGAGCAGGGCGTAGCTCTGTCTGCACAACCGCTCCAGGCGACTCAAGGTGTCTCTCAGCTGGGCTTAACCTGTGTTAGGGTTGCACCAGAGCTGGTTGTATTCTCCCCATGCCAGGCAGCTCGTTCAGGGCCAGCTCACATATACCCAGGCAACGCTGCTCTGCCCCCTGCACTGGCATTTTTGCACCATCGTTTCTCCCAGAACAAAATTGCACCTTAGCGCTTGCCGATGCTTCAGCTGGAGCTGCATTCCTCCACCTGTGACCTGTGGATGGATCTCTCTGGCAGCAAGCAATTGCCATGCTGCAAACGAGAGAGGCACGATGACCTCAAAGACAAGCAGGCAGCCTGGCAGGCTCGCTGCTCAAGGTGTTTCATACCCACTAAAGCCTTTCATCAACAGCAACAACAAAAGCCCAGCAGATCATGCGCTTGCACGAAAGTCCATATATTTATTTATGTCCCAGCACGTATTGCCAGGAGCTTGTAGTTTCTCATTATAAATTTTGCTGTAACATTGTAAATTGCTCTAATTTTCCTCCAGAACTGTCCCTTAAAAGAGCAAAAAATGGTGACTGTGGAGAGGAAAACCAGAAAGCTGGGCAGGACCTTGCTGTCTGAGTCTCTATTTTTTCACTCTCATTCCTAGCTAGGGAAGTCTCAGATTTTTAGTGAGCCAAAAAAGGTGATGAAATGTTTTACAGCAGCTTTTACCCAGTCCAGAACTGAAGTCCCAACTCAACTCTGGACCTCTGTAGCTGCAGAAACCAGAATTTCAGATCCCACAGCCCCAGGAATTCCAGGAGTGTGACATCTTTGCCAGAAATTAACCATCACAGTGTTGGTTCCTCTCACGTTCAGAATCTTGTTATCTGATCTCAAACCAGGATACCTGTCATGAAAGAGAGCCCCCAGCCAGAAAGCTAAGTGATGCACTTAAAATAGCTGAGCCATTAAAGGGTGGGAGCTTGGAGGTGATGAGGGGGAGCTTTTTGAACCACTGCCCACCCCTAAGGGATCAGGCTGCTGTTTCCAGTCCACTTCAGACAGGGAAATATTTAACATTTTTGTCCCAAGGAGAGTAGGCTCATCCCTTTGTCATGCCCCTGAAACAAACAGGGGTCCATCAGACAGCAAACACTTGGTCCAGGTGAGAGGGAGCAAATTTCTGTGATTATTTGTTCCTGGGTTTGATGCAAAGTCATACAGCAAAACTCAACATCCCAGCAAAGGGCTCAGCTGCAGAGCTACATACTTCACAGCCAGCCCTGAAGTTTCACATGCACCTTGAGGGGTTGTTACTGTGTCTCAGTATATGGAGAATGCTCCCCTCGATGTCCTTGCTCACAGAATTAAATCCCACGTGCATCACCTCTATATGCCCCTATGGTAAATAAGTGCAAGTTGCTTCTGTATCTTCTGAATTAAATGGGCTTCCTGGCCCATGCTATATCACAGCTCAGCATATCTGGGTGGCACAGCACATATTTTGGGATGTGTTGTTTGTGTTAAAGGCAGATCCCTTTTCTCAATGGAGCATTTTAAGCTATTCCCCCCAGTGACATCACGCTTTCTCCACTTCCACGGCCACAAAGGCTTATGTTGATAGGCATGACATTTTCCTTTAATGCTTTCATTGTTTCCAGTGGTTTATTTGGGTTGTTGCTGGAAGCCAGAAAAACAAGCAAAAGGCAAAGTATGTTAAGAAGGAGACCTGGCCTGCATGCAAGTATGTTGTGAGAGAGAATCTCTGAGGCAGTTTTTAGGGAGTTTGTTTACCACAGGCTTCTCCCCAGTGATTTAGGATTACAGTGCCATCCAGCCCCCCTGGAATTGCCACCTCCTTGCTGCAGCTCACTGCAGTCTGATGCTTGGGTTTTGGTGCACCGTGCAGGGACCTGGCACAGGGGTTTGAGAGGCTTTTAGAAAAGATTTGTGTCAGCTGCATAGAAGATCATGCGTACAGGAGCTTCTGAAGCCATGCCAAATTTGCTTTGTGAGCTGCTCAGTACTGCGACACAACATCCTCAGGAGATATTTGTGCGTGTGGTGCAGGGCACAGCAGAGAAGGGGAATGGTGCCCTCTGCACCAGGTACCTTTCTGAAGTGTTAGCAGAGGTCAGAGTGGACTCTGGTTTTGCTTCTTAAAATATCGACCCAAGTACCATATTGTTGCCCTTTCACAGGAATTTGTCAGGGTAGGAGTACAGAGTCTCCCAAACATGTTAATCATCAGGAAGAAGAGGTTTAATGAGTGCAGCTGGTGGGGATGAGCTCTTGGGCTCCGTGTGAGGATCCTTGCAACCTGAAGCTCTTTCCACAGCAAGGTAAATCATTTCCACACAGCAATAAGCATGTCTGTAGATGAACCTTTAGGAGTTTTCTGACTGCCTTACTCTTCTTCCCTATTTGCCTCTTTAGATGTTTTGTGGGTTTTTTTTTTCTCTGAGAATTACCCACAGCACTTCCAGTTGTCTGTTGTCCAGAATGATGTGTTAGGTTACAGATAGGTAAACTGACTGTTACATATTTCATTAAATATTCCTGAAGAGTTGCTTTGTGTCTAAGGGAGTTTGCAGACATCCATACAGACCCCCTCTTAAAAGTTAATTTGTCTGGCAGTCTGGACAAAACAATACTCCAAAGGTTAATAAGCATGAAATGAATGGCTTGGTAAACCACGGCTAAATGATCATTTGCAGAAAGGAGGAGCTACTACTCTCTTACATGCTGTTGCTGTTAAACCTGATCAAACCTGCTACCTAAGTGAAGAAGAGCCCAGAAGAGAGAGGCCCCCAGGTCTTCAGTGTTTGCCTTTGGTCTCACAGGATGCTTGAACTGCTTGACAGACTCATGAGCTCTGCTGGCCCTTGTTCTCAAAGGAGCCCTGTGGGGTTTTTAAATTTTTTAAAAAATATTTACTTGAGAATTTGTTTTGGCTTTTTCTTTGTTTGTGGGGTTTTTTTGGTTTTTTGATTGCTTTTTTTCTGTGTGTTTTGGGTTTTTTTCCCCTACAAAGTAAGACTCTGGTAATTGAGATGTGGCTTGCAAGCACCACGAAGGTGCAATCTCTGATGAGCAGGGCAGACTGCAAAACATAGTGAAACCTGCTCATCCAGGCTTGCCAGGAGGCAAGAGCCACTGGAGGTGCTGGACAGACCACTGAAAGCCTTCTGGCCCCTTTGCTTTGCCCTTTTCTTTAAATGTGTGGCAGTTTCTTATTTTTCAGGGTGCTTTGTTTGGTTTTGTTGTTTTGGTTTTGTTTTTTTTTGCTTTGTTTTGCTTTTTATTTTTTTTTTTTTTGCAAAATGCTTCTGAAACCCCCCTGGCCTGTTGGTCCCAGCTGAGATGGAAGCTGGTGAGTGCCTCCCCCCATGCCTGCTGCAGAGAAATCACCTCTTGCTGCTGAGGATGAGGAGGCATAGCCTGTCTTCGCAGCAGCACAAATCTCACTCTCAGGCAACAGCAGCAAGATTGGCAGCTCCAGGCAGAGGCTCCGTGCTGCCCCTGCTCATTCCTGATGGCTCTTTGTGCCAGGTGTGGATGGACAAGTAGGGCAATGGAGGGGGCAAGGGTCAGGGAGAGTGTGCAGGCAGGGCACGTATCCTTTCTTTCAGGTGGTTATTAGAGCTGTCCTACTGCTCTGGGGGTCCTTCCACCCCTTGTCAGCTCCCGACACCAAGAAACCTGCTCAACTTTTTCTGGTTTTCACTGGCCGTATGTGGCTGACAGATTTTCAAGTACCAAACATCCGACTGCTGCCCGCACTCCTACAGAGACCAGGGCAGTGACAGTGGGATTCATGTCCAAGTGACATAATAGCCTATTTCTGCAGAAATCATACTGATAATTTTGATGGTTTTTCCCTCCCCTGCAAGATTGACTCGGAAGTTAGTTCTAACTCATGACCATGTAGAGTCCCCTGTGTTTTATACGGACCATTTACTTGGTCTGAGACACTGCTGCAGAGAACAACTCATTTTTGCCAACAACCAGCACCGCTGATTTTCCATTGTGGCCGGTGCCCAGTCAGCCCATTGGTACCTGATTGTGTGGTGTGTGTCGGGTGTGGATAGCGTTGTCCTGGGCACAGCAGATACCAACATGGAACCGAGACTGGAGGAACTGGTATGCCAGAAAGTGGGAGAGAGGACTGGGGGGCATGGCTGGTGTGACAGCAGGAGGTGTGAGGGGAAGACCTGGCAGCAGTGTGAGGTGAGGCCAGGTCAAGGCAGGGCCTGACTTAAAATGGTCTTTGTCACCTGGCAGCAGCAATTCTACCTGCCCTTTTTATTTTACTTCTTCCGTTGAATTACTCTCAGCAAACACAAGTGAACCAAAGCAACTTTGCCTTTTGCCCCAGGTTTGGCTCAGAGAACTGGCTTCTCTCTGGCAAGTCTCCACGAAGGTGAATTGTGTCTGTGCCTGCACGTGTGCCCTGGTGGGTCCTGCTCCTCACAAAGCCCTGGAGAAGTCTGTGGATGTCTTGAATCCTGGCCCCGGACTAGTCAGTTGTTGGTGTGCCTTTTCAGCTGCGTGGTGTCTCCATGCAGAGCAGCTTGTCTAGGTTGAGGCTGTGTAGGCAGAGGTTAGGGCAATGACCAAGGAGGGTGGCTGGGACTCCCGTTCTGTCCTGCCACTGCGTACCAGGTTAAAGGAGCACATAAAACCAGTCCCATCTTCTTTTCTGGAGCATTTGGCCCCAGAAAGGTTCTTCAGGGCTTGCCAGTGTCAAGTCACAGGTCAGGGCTGAGTCTCCAGGACCCAAGAGCTGCACCTTGGATGAGACCAGAGGTTTTGGGCTCTGGGCCAAGAGGAACCAGATAATAACCCTGGAAAAGCTGGCACAGCAATTTCTTCTAAAATTGCAGGTCCCTGTGGGAGGTTACCTGGCAGCTCAGGATCCTGCTTGTTGCTGAGGCTGCTGCTGGGCAGACCCAGGTGACGCTGCACAGGGCATGGAGCATCTGCCCCGTGCCCACCTTGTTCCAGGCTATAAAGTGCCCTCTGTACATCCCCTATGCCTGCAGCAGCCAAGGGGACAGGCCAAGGGGATTGGTGAACATCCTGGAGCCCCAGGGATTTAAATAAAACACATCCAGACCTCTGAATTGACAGCTCTCTTCTCCTCCTGGCTCCTTTCATCTCAAGGAAAGGAAACCAATTTCCTTTGCAAAGTAATCTGAGCTCCAGGAGTTAAAAGTGCTGTTTAAAAATCTCGGTGATGTTGTTGCAGAAGGAGCTTACAGGCTGGAGAAAGCTCTCTGCCTCAGTGTGTAAAATCTAGGCTAATAATGTTTTTCTGCCTCACGCAAGCTGGTGAGAGTTAATTAATTTTAAAAGCAGTTTGAAACACAGCCGCAACATAGATGCTAAGTTTTATTTATTAATATTCCATATTCAAAATACAAGACTAATTACTTATGTGCATGGCAAAGTGTGCATTTCCGTGCTAGTAATTCAATTCTAATGGTTTAGGTAGTACTTATATTGAGCTGTACTCAAAAAAAAAAATGTTGCATTAGGTAAAAATTGTGCGTAGGTCTCTTTTAAAGTTTTATTTTTATTATGCTGCTTTAAAATCATTTCAGGCTGAACTTGTCAAGACCAAATATCTAGCTTTTTCTGTCGCACATGATGCCTCCTGCATTGCCAACTGCCAGCAAAGAGGAACGGGCTCAGAAGTGCATGGAGGTGGAGGGGTGGAACGGAACCAAATTTGCTCCCTGTAGTTTCATCATGAGTAACAAGGAGGAAAAAGGGGTTTGTGCTTGTTGTGGAGTGGGCTGGGGAGCTCATGTAGGTCTAACCACTATCACAATGAAAATTTCTTCCTAATATCTAACCTAAATTTCCTCTCTTTCAGTTTGCACCCTTTTCTGCTTGCAAACTATCACTGCAGTTCCTGATGAAGGCTCCCTCTCTGGCTTCTTTCTTATAAAGTGATGTGCATTTTCTTCCTTGAAATTACGTTTTCCTTTTAAGTCATGATTTTTGTTGACTTCATTTCCACCTTGTATGCATCTTGTGAGCTGGAAAGAAACCTTCAAATTGTTTGAAGCTGACACTGACTCTCAGGTAACTAGTGCTGACTGTGTGCTTGCTCATGCACAGAGCTGTAAATCAGTTAAAATTTATGGCACAAGATTTCCTGGTGCCTGCTCTCCTTGGGAGCAGAGCCCTGCTGGGATGAATGTCATGACAGCGTGTAAGCTCCTGGATTTCATATTCCTTTTGTTTGCAGGGGAAATGGGGCTTGTCCCTGCCAAGACAAGGGGAATGGTACAGCCTGCCACAGGGTCACCAGCCACCTGGCTTTGCTGTAGCCTTTCTCTGTTGCAGCCTTAAGGATCTTGTGTTCCTCCATCCCACAAAATGCCCGGTACTTTATTTCGGGTGTGCAGGATGGTGGGAACTCCCTCCAGAAGCGCTGGCTCTCACATCGGCAAACGCGTGCCAAAGAGCCTCTGAGTGACTGAGGACACAGTGTGTCTGTGTGTCCGCTGGTGACTTGAGATGAAGAGCTTTATTTCACCCTGGAACTGTGCGGAAGAGATTTTTAGTGTGTCAGTTACGCTGGTTACTGAGTAAAACTTCCACGCCCTCTCTAATGCACGCAGATCAGCATTCGGTAGTTTGAAACACGAGGTAAGAACGGAAAGTAGTTTCAGAAAACCTCAAAGCAGTCGTTTTTTGAGGTTATCTGTCCATTGGAACTTCTGCTAAGCCACTGGAGTGCCAGCAGCCACCTGGAGCAATGGGTGGCGATGATGGCTGTCCCCAGAGAAGCAGCGATTGCCACTCCCGGTAGTGTTAGACTGGGAGCCGCGTGGTGGAACCGCTCCCCTCACATCACGGGCACTTACCCTGCCGTGCTTTTCTATAGACCCCGTCCCATGTGGCTCCACGAGCTGCCAGCAGATCTGCTTACCTTTGCGAGCATAGCTTTTTTTTTTTTTTTTAATTTTCTTGCCTTTATTTTTGAATTCGGGCATGTTATACAATTACAGTGTATATTTATTTCTGCTCTCGCTGCTTCCTCTTGAAATTATGCAAGCTGTTTAAATCTCTGGCATTTTCATGGAAGGGTGAATTCTGCAGGGTGTGGGAGTGTGTGTAGCAGCTCTAGCATTTCCTGCCTCTGATTTCCCCTGGGGAAGGGGAACAAAACACCAGCACTATCTGCACATCTTGGGACGCTTAAGAACTTGGCACCCTGAAAGTCAGCGAAGTGGGATGCAGCACCCCAAAGGCTGGGCTGGGGGACCTCAAAAGGGAGCTAATTAGTCTCTATCTTTTTGATCTAAAGAACTGGGATTGCTTGACAGTGATTGCAACATATTTCTGTCCTTCAGGAGCTGAGCATGGGAACAATTAAGGCACACGAGCCAGCAGATAAAAGAAATGCCTGTCCCGGGTCAGGGCTTGCTCTTTGTATCTGCACCAAAAGCTTGAAACTTCCGCAAACACTCATTTCACAAACCATCGCAAACATTGCATTAGGAAATGCTGAAGAAAACCACAGAAATAATCTGGATGTGCATCTTGCACCTGCTGTGGAGTGACCCTGCCTGGTCGGTGCCGGGTGAGGCGGTGAGAGACGAGCGGGCGTCCCTTGTGTTTTACCTTCTTGATGGTAAAGTTGCATCAGCCCCCGGGACTGAGTGCCCTCAGCCTGCCTTCGCATGCCTCGTGGGAGAAAACTGTCCATTCCTGCCTGCTAGCGGCTCTCCCCCAGGAAAAATCTCATGAATGGTGCACTGATCAGATTTGTATGTTCTAGCACTGAAGTTGCGAAGAAATTGATGTGTTGTTTGCTTATGCTATCTCTGGGGGGGGGGGAAGGTACCTCTGTGACAAAAAAAAGCTTCCAGATTTTGCCTTTTAAAGGTAGGCTCCAAAACCCCTTCACAGCTAACGAAGCACCCAAGAAACAGTAATGCGAGGGATACTCATGGACACCACGAACTGACCAATATGATCAAGGTAATGCTGTTTATTGTTGTGAAAACACCCCTTACATAACCCAGCTAGCACACACACTGCAAACACACTGCAAACCACCCTGTGACTGGTTAATGCGAATAACACACAACTCTATTGGTGTAAAATAAAGCTCTCATGATCTCTCTCCATGGCCATTGCTTTTCAATCTTCTGCTGCAGCTTCTCTATGTTTACATTCTTCTCCCTGTTGATCTCCACAGAGGCTTCTTAAAAGTAGCTTTTCACTGCAGTCTTAAAGGCCTTGCAGCATAACTGCATCTAAAGCACTGAGGTCGCTCATATGTCCATTTTCTGCAAGAAACTTCCCAACAAAACAGGGCAGCTGTGCCCAATGCATCCAGGGCACAACTGGGCACAGGGACAGTCCCTGCATGGGGAGCAGAATGCCATTTGGGGAGCTCCCTCGGCACTGAGCTCAGCCTCGCTGAGCCCTGGAGGTTTCCACTGGCTCCATCAGGGTGGTAAGAGATGTGGAAATTAAATTCGCAGCATGGAATAAGTGGAGAAGGGGTGGGTTGAGGCCTTTCCTTCTGAGCCCTACACCTTTGGTTGTTCTGGACAAAAAATTAGCAGTCCTTATAGGGCTCCCTCACATCCACCCCAGTTTTCTCTCCTTCTGTGGTTGGGTAGATGAAAATAAGAAGTTTGCAGGTGTTGGATTGTTTTTCTCCTCCAAAGAACCTGTGCTGATGAGCCTCTACAAATTTGCATGTTTTGGGCATGCCAGTGGGTTTGCAGCATAAGCAATCCATGAAGGCAGGCAGCACTGAGATCACTTCATATCCACGACACATTTCAGCCTGCAACCTCTTTGCCCTGCTCAATTCTTTTCTTTCTTCTTTGGAAATTCAGCTGCTGCCGCAGAGTTTGTCATTATCCAGGACAAACAGATACAAACAAGTCATACTTTGGGGGCAAGAAAAAAAAAAAAGAAAATAAAAAAAAGAAATACTAAGTAATTTAGGGAAGCAGCTTGGCAAACTTTTGATGGAGTTTGGGACTTCCTTGGCAGTGTGTGACTGGTCCAGACAAGCTTGTGTGTACAGTGCCAAACACAGCATTGCTGCTGGTCCCAGGACACAGTAGGTGGGTGTGCTTGAAAGACTCCTGATATTTCGGGATTGTGGGGTGGATTTAATGGATGATTCAGTTCTTTCTCCTCTCTCAGTCCTTTTGCATCAATAAAATGAATCTCTGTCTCAGCGTTTACACAGGTGAAAGGGCTGGGGAGGGGACAGGGCAAGGGAAAGAGAGGAGAAAAGCCAGAAAAGACGGGACTGAGGAGAAGAGGTCGCTCCTCCTCCCTGCCTAAGTCCTCTCCAGAAAGTTCTCCAGGATGTCCAAAGGTCCTTGCCATGATTGCTGCTGCACCTCCTTCTGCTGACTGGCAAACTCTTTTCTGTATTTTTGCCAAGCCACATTTGGAGAGCAGGGAACGGGCAAGGTGTCTCCTCCAACATCCTGATCCCTCAGGATTCTGGGAGGGGAGCTGCCTCTTCTTGACCTCTATTAACACTTTCTCCCCAGCACACCTCTGTCTGCCTGTTCCTCCTAACTGGCACCTCCAGGTTTTAGTTATTTGTTATGGTTACCTACAAAATATTTTAATATTGCAGACTAGGCTGCAATTGTAGAGGAAATACCATCCACCTAGAACACACAACACCCAATGATGCATTGCACAATTTTTAGTACAAGCAATTTCCATTTGGTCTCCCCTCACACTGCCCAGTTTTAAAACACTTACGTAAAATGGAAGAGGACGTACTTTAGGCTCCGTGCATGTGCAATCACCGTGTGAAATGAGGGATGCACTGAACAACACAGGCTGTGACGTACTTCTGTGAGGACCAGGCCCCCTCTGCCAGGGGACGCTAGCCCTGTGAGCTCCAAGAGCCACCAGTGTGGAGGTGTTGGGATGTGCAGGAGCTGCTGCCTGGCCTTTTGGGGTGCAGGCTGGGGTGCTGCCAGCTGCTGGGTATGGACCGGCACTGTTACTCTCCTCCAAGTGCCCGGGGCAGAGAAATAGGGATGAGGAACGAGGCACGGCAGGCTGGGACCAAAGGTGCCTGAGGAAGTGAGACATGCCCTGCAAGTGTGTTGGTCTGGAACAGGCCAATAAACAGCAGCACCATCTGACTCTCATGGTCACCTGTGAGCTGCAGACATGTGAAGCTCCCATCCCTGAGTGCAGACCTCCCTAATTCCTGCTGCCTCTTGCACAACTGTGAGTTCTCCTCTCTTCCTCTGCAGAATACATTTCCTGCTTTAGCCAGCTGGAGCAGACTGGCTTCAGGTCTGTCAGGCTGCTGTCCCACACCTGCCCCCAAAGTGCCTCTCATGGGGAAGAGTCCCCACCTGCCTGACATCCAGCACGGCTTTCTGGCCAGTGTCTGTCAGATGGAAATAGGAATAGGCATTAATGCTGCTGTTTCCCATCCCAGCTGGAGACAGCTCTATTCATGTCTTATCTTTACTGGCTAATCGTTGCACTTTAGATGCATCCTCCTGACACTTGTTTATTCCTTTTGGAAATAAGTTTAGTCTCCTGTGACAGAGTAATGGTAAAAAGGAAGAAAAACTTAGAGAAACTGAGCTGAACATCTCTCATGCCCATGTGTAGTACACTTGTACCATCAGACCTGGGGTATTTCTGAAGGTCATGAGTGAATATGCTCTGAAAATGAAGCCAATGGGTTAAAAGTGGTGTTACAAATGGTGAAAATCAAACATGAAATGCTTCAGGTGTTGGACAAAGTGTGCTGCTGAAGTCAGCAATGTAATGAAGCACAGGAGCATGACAAAAACTTCCTCACTCCTGCAATACCCCTTGGCAGGTAAGGGCAGGGCGGTGTTATGTGCCCTGGACAAGAGAGGTGGGACTCAGAACAAGTGGCTTTTATTCCCTCTTCTCTGTTTGACATGCTCCTTACTCCTGGACAATGTCAACAAACTTCTTTCTTCAGTTTTCAATCAATGGTGTGGACTCCATGGGGTGCTGTAATACCTAAAGCAGCTGGAGAAAGTGGCTGAAATATGTTATCTACATGTAAAGTACTTGGGCTTTTTTCTAAGATAATAAAACTGACTTAGGAAACTGGGTTCCTGGAGCGCTGAGAAATGATGATAAAATTAATGATGGCCATAAGGAGAGCCAAATAGGAGCAAACCCTCTTTATTACCATTGGGAGTGCAGATAGGATGTTTCTGGTGGGGCGGTTATAGGTGTTTCCTGTGATTCTCAGTAGAAATAAATGCTTTTATGGTGAAACAAGATTTCTGGGTGAAAGCAAAAATGCAAAACTATATTTCCAGACCTATGCTGAATATGAAGAAAGCTGAAGTGTTCTCCTGTGCGGAAGGCAAGCAGAAACCTGCGTACTTTCGGGTCAGACTGTAAATCCACTGAAGCCAGAGGTTATTCACAGGAATTACAGGGCTAACAGCACAGATCCTGTTGTAAAATTGAACTTTAGATTTTAGTCATTTCTCAGCAACTGTTCTGAATTTTGGCCATTTCTCAATATCATCTTAAGTATTTTGTCTTGGAATAGAAATCTGGAGATCATTTCCATGTAACTAAATATTTATCCTGAGTCTTTTCAATGATTAATGCACATTTAATCCCACACCTATGTGACTGAACATGGAAATGCAAATACCTTAGTAACTAATTATAGCCTTGAAATATGGTTCTCTTTTTAACTTTTTCCCCCCCAATTATTTTAGGGATGTTTTCCCAAAGCAAATCTCTGTTATCTTGGCATTCTTTGCCAGCCCTATCAGCCCATCCATTTATCTCTTCAAGCAAAGGAATGTTCTGGCCCTTGGATGTGCACTGACCAAGAGCTGATCCCCTAACATAAAATTTCTCCTGTGAATGAGTCACTGGGTAGTAACCTCAGCAGTGTTTATTTTCCCTGCCCTGCACGATAAGGGGTGACGTGTACTGCGAATTCTGAAGCCTGTAATGCAATTTAAAGCTGTTTATAACGAAGAACAGAGAATAATATCAAATTTCATTTCGGCGCACTAAAGGGAGAAGGTGCCATCTGTTCTTTATATTGCTGTTAATGAATATGCAGGAGAGATGGACCCACTCACCACCCGAGCGGCACCGCGCTGCCGTGGGAGCAGCGGCAAGACCAACCCCCAGAGTGGCTTTCTTCCAGCACAGCAAGCACCAGCACATCGGGTATGGACACAGCCCTGGCCTGGCCCCCCTTGGGGTGGACTCACTGTCAGTCGAATTCAGAGTTAGGCCCTGCATTCACCTCAGTTCAGGAGACGGCTTTAAATGGGGAAGGGATGGAGGGGGGGACATTTATGCAACCAGACCCTCCCCACAGGAACCAAAATGCTACAGACTTGGGGAGCATCTGGAAGAGGTTCAGCTACGGTTACATGCTGCACACAAAATATCGAGGCCAGAAAAGGAGCTCTTCTTCTTCTCGTAGAGAACTGCCCGTTCTTAATCATTTGCGGCTAACTCATATTAGCTGTGAAAATGCATGGCAGAGGCTCTGGCATGGGGTGTACTGTGTCAACAGGAACAAAGGAGATGTACATACATCTTTTTGCATGTGCAGACAAGGGAGGAATCGTTTTCAAGGGTTCTCCAGCTGCAGAAATACCTTCACGATTTTAGGAGTGAAGTCTGGGGTAAGGCTGTGTTATAACGAAGGTTTGGACTGAGACCTTCTGGGGGAGATTAAAGGAAGGCACAGAATTACTGCATGACAAAGAATGAAAGCTTGTCAAGAAAGAGAGGTAAATCATGGAAGGAGGAGGATAGTGTCTTGACAGAAGGGACAAAGTAAAAAATCGAGATGCTGCAGGTAAAAGCTTGATGCAAGGGGTCATGTGAAGTTCAAAGTCAGACTCCAGCAAAAAATGGCATGTGAAGAGGCACAGCCTGTGACAGCCAGCATAAACTAACCCCCACACAGGTAAAGGTTGTGCAAAAGCATAATGCATTACACTGCTGTGCAAAAGAATTTGCAAGAACCAGTGGAGTATGCATAGCCTGGTCAGAGAGAAAGAGAAGGATGCCCCTACACCAAGCAAATCCTGCAGAGCAACAAAACCAGTGCAGGCTGCCAGAAGTGAACCAGCTGTCTGAAAAAAGGGGAGTATCTGTGGATCCCAAGCTGGACACATGCAAGAACACTGCAGGTGAACTGTGGTTGGTGAAAACTTTTGATTTCCAGTGACTGCAGGCACAAACACTGTTTGAGTTCAAGCACTGTCATGCCTCTGTTCCCCTCACAAGGATGCCTTTATGCTGGGCCAGAGCAATAAAGGAGGGACCAGAGTGTTACCCTTCAGGGGACATGAGAGCTCTGAACACAAAGAGGTGGGAGAACTCATGCAGCAGGGCTTTGTAGGTACACAGTGCTGGTACACAGTGATGACCAACAGGAGTTCGGAACATGAAGCACAGTCCTTGGTTCTGGGTATTTCCTGAAGCACAGGGTCTAACTGTTTTCCCTCCGTATATGAAACCTTGATATCTGGCTTCAGGAGGAGGACTGTCTCCCAGGATGCCTGGGCAGCGTCTTTGTGCTGCAATTAAACCTCTAAACAAAATGGAACAGGGTCACCTCTGAGCAGCCCACTGTCATCCCTCACAATAACAGACCTGCCGTTTTCCCTTTGGCAACCATGCGTATTTTTGTGGCAGCACCCTCGGCCCCTCACTCCAGCCCTTCCCTTCTTGTCTTCCAGGCAACTGCATTGATCTCATTGGTCCAACATGGGCAATTTCCAGTGATCAGAACATAGAGACTGTTTTTTCTCAATACCGGCTTCACAGGGATTTTTTTTTTCTTTTTCCCTGACTGTTTACTAAAGTGCTTACTCCTAAAATGTATGTCTCCTTAATTTATTGGTCCACTAGAGAAAACTGCATCATGTCTGTAATGCTTTAGCAAGGATCTAAGGCAAGGGATGATCAAATAAATGTTAATTACAGTGTCAGAGAGGCATTCCCAGAACCCCCACCCTCTTCAGATGTTAGTATGCTGCAATAACCAAGCAGGAGCAGGAAACGGGTGTTGAAAGCCATGTGATGCTCTTGATAGCCAGTCACCCTCCGTGGCTGCTCCCTGTCCTGCTGGACACAGGTAGGACTTCTTATCACAACAGTGCTCCCAGCCTTTCTGGTGACTAACCCTTGATGAGTTAGAGCACCAGCGAAACTCAACGGCACATGCTGGGGTTTAACAGGCTTTTCCTGGCTACCCTTGGTCATCAATGCATGTTGGCGGAAGACAAAAAGTACATCTCTCTGGACAGTGGGAGCCAAGTTATGTCGTGAGCCAACACAGGAAGGAGCCAGGACAGATTTGGTGAGAGGGGTTTGAGTTTGAGTGTGCAGGCTGGGGGAGCACAGGGGAGTTTTACGGCGAGGGTCCCATGGCCCTGTGCAGCGCGTGCTCCGCCTTGGGGCATCTCTGCATGCAAAGGGGAAGGGTTTTCCCCTGCTGCTTCTGTATACATGGAAAATCCTCTTTCAGTTCAGCTTTTCTCTCAGTTCCTCTGTTGCTAAGGCCACAGTCTTCATAGGAATCATGTATTGTCAGGGCTTTGTTAGAACCACATACCGCTTTTACTCAAGGCTTTGCTCATAGACTTCTCTGTAGCATATTATATATTTTGAAGTGCCAATGTTTGTAGTTGACCACCACAAACCTCAAAAACTAACTCCAGAAATGGTGGATACATCCACAGCTGCAGATTTGGGTGTCCTCATGTCCTGACAGAGAGAAACAGCCTCTGCTCTGAGCTTTGCCCTTGTGCCTGGTGGAGCGCAGGGATTATCCCAGTGGGGAGCAGAAGGGAAGACCCTCTGGCTGAGGTGTGAGGGAGACAACTCACAAAGTGCCTCAAATGCCTCTCAGAGGGAGGAAAAGGAAAAGAAGTGTGCTGGGAGGTAGGGGAGAAGGCTTCTCTAAGGATTTCTGGCTAAGCAGTTCCAAGAGCCTGAGCTGGAACCCTGCTGGTACATTACAGGTAGAGGAGTGTCTTTCCCCCATGGCTCACTCCAGCAGCATGTCCTCACACAGCCCAGCTCTACATGTGTCTATGCAGGGCCAGGGGGATCCCAGGCACCAGCTGCCTCAATCTCCACTGAGGGTTGGGACATCTTCCCTCGTCTCAGCCCTTCTGAGCCCTCTGGCTGGTAAGGCCTCTGGTGAAGTCCCTGCATAAATCATCTCTCTGCCTTTGCCTTACACTGAAAATCCAGCAGTTAATTAATATTTATCATCCACCGTGGCCTGGATGATATTACAGCATATCAAAATATGCATATAATTTTATATCAACTCTAAGGTTGCAAGGAATGTCAGCTCTTTCACCTGGCATGGAGTGCTGCTGGTGAGGAAAAGTACTGCATTAAAACCTTTGTAACATAGGGCTGATTTACAATATGATTCATGCAATGCTTTTTCAAAAAGGATTTAGTCCTTCTCAAGTGTTTCTGTTGTTGACCAGGATTGAAAATATATGTGGGAATGGCATGGGCAGAGCCCACAGCACCGGCAGTGATTGGAACCCATCTCAATCACTCACTTCTGACAGTCCAGGTCTAAGGTACTGGGTTTTTCCAAACACAGAGGAAGAGACAGTCTCTGCTCTCTGCTCCTCAGGCACCCTGAACCATCACAGTGTGATTGGGATACTCACAATCACAGGATGGGAGCTAAATGCTAAGTTTGTTGATGGAATTGCTAATGAGAACCTAAAGATGACATGGTGAATGATAGCAGAACAGTAATTGCTTTTTCCTGTAGTGACTTAGCAATTAGAAATGGAATAAGAAAATCAGGATGAAATTTGAGAGCTGTGCTGTTTGGAGTACCTGTTTTTGTTTATTTTTAACCCTCCCTTTTATCCCTCTAATCCCTTCCACGATGTTTTCGCTCCCTCACTCTGTGCAGTGCTGCATTATATTTGCAATGCCCTGTCACTTGCATCATGTCTGCAAGCTGTCTTCTTCAGGCATGAGCCTATTTAGACAAGTTGTCAGGCTGAATGGGAAAAATCTTAAATCAATGCGTTTCAGCATGCAATCATATATAGGCTAATTTATCTGCTGCCCTGTTCAGCCTGCCAGGTTAAAATGAGGTCCTTCAGGCATGGTGCCTCTGAAAGTCTCCTGATTAACAGAGCCATTTTTATTGCTAGGGCGACAACGCGATTGTTTTATGGTAATTGTTATCATTTGGACCTGTGTATATGCAAATGGGGGAGATTAAAGTAAATAAAATATAAAGATGATGAATGTGCAGCATGCAGCCAAGATGGCAGAGGGATAGAAATATTTGCTACCTTGATGTTCTCTGGGGTGGTGAAGAGCTGGCTGCCTCTCCAGCACAGGGAGAGCTGCTTCCTACAGTGGCAGCCAGCAGGGCACCTGCCTGCAGGTGACAAAACTGTGTCCACTCTCATTCCCATGTTTCTGTCTCTCCATGCCCTGACAGTGGTCCAGGTGGCTGCCTCTCCTCCCCAGCAAAGGGGTGGAAAATAAATAAACGGACTCAGTGCAAGCAAGACTTCTTGAGATGGACCCACTACTCCTAAGGGTACAAGCCCTTCTTTTGCTGGTTTTTCTGCTTATTACTTCCTGTCACTTTTATTTCTCTTGCCTTTCTTAAAATTATTATTTATTTATTTATTTAAGTGAGGCTTGGACGTATGGAATACATTGCCTCTACAGGCATGGACCTTTCCAGCCCTCATTGGCACAAAACCACACAGCAAGACTACCCCACCGGTCAGTCTAATCCCTCGCCTGGGAAGAACTGCCTCTACAAATAAATACTCCTGGCTCTATTCCTTCAGCTCGGCTGCCCCTGGAATCGAAAGTAAAACCTCAGTGTCTTCCCTGGGGAAGGTTTGGGCCCTCAGTGTCATGGTCTTCTTGAGGAAACCAGCAGCAGGTCAGGAGCACACAGATGTTCACTGAGCCTGGGTCTGCCCACTAAGAGCTGGACTGAGCTCAGCAACTCCTTTTAGATAATGCAGCGAGCATGAGATCATCTCCCTTTTTTTTTTCCTTTTTTACATTACATTATTGAGGCTTGCAGGAAGGGGAATAGGACAGCAAATTTTGTCTCTATTAAAACATGTCTGGCTTTTTCTATTTAGTAATACATTTTAGTATCCCTCTGGGAGAGTGTCTCTGGCTGTTCCCTGCAGTTACATCTGCGCAGCCCAAGCCACTGCAGCCTCCGATTTGCTCCATCTGCTGTACATGTAGCCCCTCCATTCTTCTTCATGTGCCTCCATCCTCAGCTATATATTCTTGCCTTGCAAGCCT
Organism: Grallaria varia; assembly: GCA_013396735.1. Taxonomy (NCBI): domain Eukaryota; kingdom Metazoa; phylum Chordata; class Aves; order Passeriformes; family Formicariidae; genus Grallaria; species Grallaria varia. The sequence goes on along the minus strand of VWZG01013351.1, from coordinate 386,805 downwards.
TAACTACTCTTTTTCACTGCATCCCTCCGCTGCCGGTAGCTGCTATTCACCTGTTCCACCTCTTTCAGAAGAGCTGCTGGAGTATGGACTGACTCTCTGCCTTGCTCAAAGCCCCTGAAGAAGAATAATGGCTGGCAAGAATCTGTGCACAGCAAGGGTCATGCCCAAGCTCATAATGCATCCATGGGTGGGACTGCTCCTCACTTTTGCAAAGGATCGCAAGTGATTTTACAAGTTTGCTGACATTTGTGCCTGAGCAGATCAGGCTCCAGTGTCAGAGATGCTCTGTCTTCTACCAAGTGTTGCTCAGGATTCTGGTCCTGTCCTCAAGGTCAGGAGGGCACATGGGAAGATTGCACTGGTTTTGGCTGGGAGAGAGTTAGTTTTCTTCACAGTAGCTAGTATGGGGTTATGGTTTGGGCTTGTGCTGAAAACAGTGTTGATAATTCATGGATGTTTTTGTCACTGACTTACACAGAGTCCAGGCGTTTTCTGCCCTTCCCCACAGACCACCAGCGAGCAGGCTGGGGATGCACAAGGAGCTGGGAGGGGACACAGCCAGGACAGCTGACCCCAGCTGGCCACAGGGATATCCCAGACCATTTGGCACCATGCTAAGCATATAAAGCTGGCAGAAAAAGAAGGAAGCAGGGAACAATTAGGGTAATGATGTTTGTCTTCCCAAATCTCCACTACTTGTGATGGAGTCCTGCTGTCCTGAAGATGGCCTGCCCATGGGAAGCAATGAATTAATTCCTTGTTTTCCTTGTGTGAATGCTGCTTTGCTTTACCTGTTAAACTGTCTTTATCTCAACCCATGAATTTTCTCACTTTTACTCTTCTGACTCTCTTCCCCAACCCACTGGGAGAGAGTCATCAAGAGGTTGTGTGGGGCTTAGCTACTGGCTGGGGTTAAATCACAACATGCACTTAATTCCTTAAAATCTTAATTACTTCAGCTGCTCAAGTAGATACCATTACTTTCATAGCAGAGATTTGTCACGAGTGGGAACAGCTGAACACATAGAAAACACATTTTTGTCTGATCTTCTGTTCTCTTTCATGCCTCTTTTCCTGTGTTTCTGAAATATAACATCCTGGTTTGTATCAGCAATAGAGCAAGACCAGGGCAGTGATCACCTCCCTGTACTCGGCTGCACCTCAAATTCCATGTTCAGTTTTGGGTCCCTCACTCCGAGAAAGACATTCAGGTATTGGAGCATACCAAGAGAAAGGCAACAGAGCTGGGGAAGGGTCTGGAGCACAGGTCTGATGAAGCTGAGGGAGCTGAGGATATTTAGCCTGGGAAAAGGAGGCTCAGGGGAGACCTTATTGCTCTTTACAACTGCCTGAAAGGAGGTTGTAGCACAGTGAGTGTCAGTCTCTTCTCCCACGGAGCAAGTGATAGGACATGAGAAAATGGCCTCAAGTTGTGCCAGGGAAGGTTTTAGTTATATAGCAGGAAAAATTTCTTCTCTGAAAGGGTTGTCAGCCATTGGAACAGGATGCCCAGGGAAGTGGCTGAGTCACTGTCTCTGGAGCTATTTAAAAGATGTGCAGATGTGGCGTTTAGGGACAGGGTTTAGGGGTGGACTTGGCAGTCCTGGTTGGACTCAATGATCCTAGAGATCTTTTCCAACCTGAATGATTCTATGATTCTGTTATATATTTACAGGTACTTCCTTGTGAGCCTCTGTTGTTCTATGCTATCGTCATTTCCTTTCATTCACCATATGTGGTGGGTTTGGCATACTGTTTGGTTTGGCATTTTGTTCAGCAGCTGTGTTAGACGTGGACCCAAACACGGACTTGAGCAAGGATATTCTCTTATCACCCCCTTCCCTTGCACTCCATCTGGCAGCGCAGAGACTGAAAACCTCAAAGCATCTCCACTAAGCAAAAGGACGATAAAAGTGTTTTTCCACTGAGGGCAATCTCTGACTCTCTTCCATTTGCCATGATACAGGACTTTCCTTGGAGGGTCCCACCCCCGATCACCTGAAATGTGGTGACTTGCTGCAGTCCCAGTGAAATGGTGACTCCCATGCTTGAACTGCTCCATTGTATCCTACCTCCTAACGAAAGCTGCTCCTCTGTACTAGACAGTTTCATCTGGAAAACCTGTCTCAAATCTCTTACTGCTCACACAGTTGATCCATTTGAGGTCTCTCCTCTAAATTAATCTGACAAATCATGTCTTTGTTCTGCAGTTTTGCCACTTGTGATGCTTTTGTAGTGTTTTCCCCAAGGAGCCATCATGATAAAGCCACAGGCCCATTCCAACACGCTCTTCTCTTCAAGGAGCATTGGCCAAGCATCTTGCATAAAGTACTTTCACTCATGAGTTATGTAGTCCTGAAGACATGTTTCAGAGTTGTCCCTTCCCCATGTCAGTGGCAGGCATCAGCCTCAGGGATGAGGCAGCAGTCCCGTTCAGCTTCATGCCAGCAAGGAGCTAACTGCAGCTCACAATCCAGAAAGACTGAATTTTTAAAAGCTGAAAGCCAACTGGCTGGAACAAAATCCTACCATTTCAACTTGAAAATTTGTTCAGCTGGAGCTGGGCTGCAGAAGAGGATGCATCACTCATTTCATATAAGACAGCAACAAGTAATCTGATGCTTTTCTATGACTGACACAATAGGTCATATTTGAATGGTTGATGGAGAGATGAGTGGTTTCATATTCTATTACCAAATCCCTGAGCCATCTGGTTCCTAATGGCTTCTTTCAAAATAAAAAGAATAAAACTTCTGAATTGTGCAATGCAAACTGACATCGTCTCTTAGACAGAAGATGCCCATTGCTTCACATCAGCAAATGAGATCAATGCCTCCATCAATTACAGCTTCCATGCACCCCTTTCAGGTATTTCTGACCATGCACTTAATGGCAAATATATCTTTCTTATTGCTCAAGCTGGTATCCTCCATCACCAGGAATCAGAGGCTGGAAAGTAGAGGGCAGGGGCTGTTGCCACAGTGAGTGTTTCCAGTGGGGCAGTGGAGTTATGGTGGCATGAAGAAGGTTAGAAGCCTGGCAGGAGAGTGGGGCTTGGCAGGGTGCTGTGGGCACCTGTCCCAGCTATGGTGGCAACACTGGGCTGTGCTGGGTTGAGCAGCGCACTGGGGGACATGTCCATATCCTCATCCCTGTCCCCTGGTGTGACAGCTGCCAGCTGAGCTCTGCAGCGAGAGCCAGGTGTTTCTGGGTGAGCCATGTGAGTGGAAGCTCTAGGTGAGGAGCAAGAGCCTTTCCTCTTGTCGCATCCTTTTTCTCCTGCTTTGACCCCAGGAGCATGTGCAGCCTCTTCTCTGCTCATGACTGCTCCTGCCACAGATTGGCACGTCCTGGGGAGGATTCCTCACGAACACTCAGATGCTCACTGATGCTCACGGAGGGGTGTCCCTTGGCAGTTCAGACCCTGGGCTGGGTGAAATGCAAAGTGCAGACAGAAAACCCTGAAGAAACAAAGTGTTTTAAAGGGGAAGCTGCTGCTCTTGCTTCCTGAGGCCAAGCTCCCAGCACAGCCCTGAGATGCCATCACAGCCTGGGTAGGACAGCCATGCTGGTGCCTCGTGAATTACTGATATGAGCACAGTATCTATGGCAGTGACAGCCACGGGTGCTCTCAGCAGCCTAGACAAAAGTCTGTGGTCATTGAAGCCCACACCACACTCACCAAACTGGTAAAATTCCCTGAGCTGGGTTGCTTAAGTGGTAGCTCACTGATGTTTAGTATTTGCGGTTGCAGTGCAAACCTGCCCCAGGGAAACCCGAAGTTTATCCATCCGTGCTTTCACTGTTACAAAGCATTCGATGACGTGGGGTTTGTGTGTTGTCTAGCAAAGACCCTGAGCCCCCTCCACATTCTGCAGCCTCTGATCCAGGCGGTCCTGGGCTGAACCACAGCAAGATGTGTACAGAGATGCTGACGTGTTCTGCTTTTGGTCTGCATGTCCTTATAATTTCAGTTAAAACCATACCCAAATGAAAGGAGACAAAATGCATATATTTATTATTCTGTGTTTATCATTTATATAGTTTAGCCAAGAACATCATAACACTGTTTGTGAGATGCTATCTGGGATTACATGTCCAATAAGTACAGTGTATTATCAGCATACTATAGCACCATTATGTATAATTATGTATGTTTATAGATACCCCATCACAACCCAGCATCAGTCTTGGTTACATTTGTGATGTGCTGCTTATTGCATCACGTCCACAAATGTTATGCTACCTCTAATTATGTACATTTATAGATGTACACTGTATTTACTGCACACTATCACATTTGCATCATCAATCAGAGTCATCCTGTTGATAGGACAGCTGATGTTTATTTGCTTAACAACTTTTTATTCTTTAAACATCTGTCTTTTAAGTGGTGGGTACCACACACTGGATTCATCCCATAGTTAGACCTGACTTCCTCTACTGATTAAGTCAGTGAAATCCTGGTTTTCCTATGAGCCCCTGGACAAGCTCCTGGCCATTTCACAGGGGCCATTTCACTGCCTGTAGCTGGGTTACACATCTACCTGATTCAGCTTATTTAGGAAGAGCACTTCCTAATTTTGATGGGGATTGGGGTTGCTGTAGACCTCAACTCAGCTCTCAGGAGAAAGCCTGGATGAGGGGCTGTAACATCACCCAAATTCTGGGTTGCTAGCTGCAGCTCCTCTCTATTGTTTGATCAAGGGTAAAGGTTCTTGGACCTGCAAGTAGCATTGGTCTGCTGTGCTCCTTTGGTGCATTTCCTAATGTCTATTGAATTGCTCCTCTCTTTGCACTACATAATTTAGGTCTGGTTGAGTACAGAGTACTTTATTTATTTATGTATTCAAATTTTTAAAATGTATTTCTAGGCATCTTAGCAGTACACTGGGCGCCTACCACATAAATTAAAAATAACAGCATAAACTTAGACAAAGGACCTTCCATAAATAATTCCTTCTCAGCTCACACCCTTAGCAATAGGCTTAACTTGGAACAGGGAAATTGATGGGTTTTATGGCCTGTTGGGAAGGTTAATAAATCTGGGCACTGATGGACCAAAGGGAAAAATGAGTTTCAAAATTGAGGCACACCCTTTCCATCCCCTTTGTGGAGACTCCTTGCCTTGAACTCTTCACCTCTCCTGGTCCTCTGTGGGAGATCAGCTCCTGATGTACAACTTAGGGCTAGAAACACAACTACCAGGGACATCTCATATTGCTATTGTGGTGCAAAGTAGCTGACCATGTTCTGATTATGTGAGTACCTTATTTTTAAATAACTTTTGCCCACAGCTTCAAAAGTGATTTAATGTAACACTATAATTAGGTATCCTGTCTAAGCCACATTACAGATATATGGGTAGTCAGAAGATGGCTATTCACCCTTTTCTAAAGATCGGGCACTTTTTATAGATGTCAGATTGAGCACCAAAATCACTGGTTAGTTTTGAAAAGGTGTGTGAGTGTGCAGGGGAAAATATCCTCTTTAGAAGTAATTTGCTGAGAACAGTTCTAGTATTTTGTTCCTGCCTATGGCAATTTATGAAACACAAATGAGATATTGTACCAGTAGCAATGCTGAAATAAATCACTCTAAAAACAGAACTGAAATTTTATTTCATTACTAAAGTAAATATAAAAGTGCTTTAGCACAGTTTCAAATTAGATTGGGGTTTGGTCAAGCTTGTTATAAATCCAATGATTGTAAAGCAAATGGCTGGAGATGAACTCTCAGCAGAGCACTGTTGCGAACTTGGCTAATGGGATGCTGCGCAGTGCAGAGCAATAAACAGGGAGAAGCAAAGGGCTGGATTTCGTGCCTGCAGTATGGGAATCAAAGGCAGGGATGCAGTACACTCTGCCTAGGTCTGCCATCCAGCTCTTAAAAGGATGTTGAGAAAATAGAGAGGAGGGCAGAATATGCCCCCAAAACTGACCCACGGCATGGACAAAATGCCTTCCTCTGAGTAAGCAGAGGGGAGAGGCAGTTGAGCTCAACCTGGGGTTCTACAACCCAGCTGTAAATGAAAACCATGGAGAAGGGCACACCACAAGAAACACCTGGAGAAGGTGGAGTTCCTCTGTGCTGGCAAAGGCCAAGTGGTAACAGAGATGGTTGTGGCTCCACCTCCTCGAGAGCAGGGCTGACCCTCAGCTTGGGGTATCCCTCCCAGAAGTCTCATATGTACATCCACCTAGGGATCACTGGAAACTGGTCATAGAGATGCGCCTGCACAAAGAGATTTTCTGGTACCATGGGTTCTTCCCATGAACCAAAACCTTATAATAAAATCAACCAGATGCTGGGAATAGATTTTCACATCAGAAACACATTGCAACCCGTGGCAAGGAAGTCACCACTGGCTGTGAATGGAAGCTGAGTAAACTTCGTCTGGGTGGACTTTGGGAAAGGCCTGACAAAGGATTGCTGCCTGTAACGTTCAGCCTGGACTTCTGCCCACACAGAGTGATGGGCTCAGGAAACTGGGCTTTGGCCTCCAACTTATATGCCTGTCATCGTCTTCTCATTTTCAGCTTGCAGAGCAGCCAGTGGGGAGTTAGGAGTGACCATCTCACCACTGAAAACTGCAGCACATTGGAGGGATGGGTGTCCTGCAGCCTTTCTCCCACAGGAAAAAGCCTGATGTTGCCATCAGTGACCAGCTTCAGCTCACCTCTGATTTCCCACTGGAGCTGCTGGCACACTGTGCAGCAAGCTGGTGGCACCTCAGCCCACAGCAGTTGCCCTTGAAGGTACAACTCTTCCTTCGTCTCTGTTGGGTGGGTCTTCTGCTGGAAAAGCTCATAGAACTGCACTACCTTATCCCTAAAGCCTTACAACCCAAGCACCAAACTGCATTCCAAGAAGGCAGGACTTGATCTCATCAGAGATTCTCAAGCCTCTGTTTAGCAACATGCTTTCCCTCCTCAATGGGAATATTTTCAAGCTGGTGAAGAGAGACCTGCCTTGATATTATTAACCCACTGGGGGTTGATTCAGAGGTATGAAAGTTATGGGAAAGATGCTCATTAATATGTAAACCCCTGCATCATAATGACCAATAAACAAAGTCTATTCCTGAAAAGAAAAAATTGAAAATATAGTTTCAGGTCATTTCCTAGCAGGGCAGATGCTGCAATCTGTGCAGCACCCCATGTTCTCTACATGCTTTGCTATCCCCTCCTGTCACAGCACCTGCACTACTGTAACTGAGCATTACGCATGTTCATCAGCTGAACAATGAGCCCTGTGGAATAAATGATCCATTACAAAATGGTTTCTTTTGGAAGAGAAAGAAGGTTTTGTCTAGTTTTTAGAAGTACCACAGGAAAACTCCATTTATTTTTGCCTGCTTTTGTGTGACAGTAGTTTCTTTGTTCCCCTCTGCTCTGGCTTTTCTAGTGCTAGTTAACAGCAACATTTGGCAATGGCAGTCAGGGAAAGAAAGGAGAGACAAAATGATTGTCATGAAGCAAAAAGGAATGTGTGCCTAACAAAATAGAACTGAAGCTACATGTTTAAGCAAACCAAAGTCACAGACACTTGAGTTTTTTTCCATCTGTGTTTACATTTTACAGCTATTGGAGCCTGTAATTTCCCACAGCAGTTCTGATTTCTCCCTTCAGGTTGTCACTGGCTCATTACCTTACTCTGGTTAGAGGAAGTCCATCCTAAAGACCCAGCTGATGTTTTGCTTTAAAGATATGGTCTAGGAGATGTTCATTAATGGGCACAAGCAGATTTGTATCTGTTAAGGCTTTACTGAATGTGCTGAGCAATCACCAGTAGTGATTATCCACTGACACCAGCATACAGACTGCATTTAGCCCATCACTGGCTCTTAAATCAATGACATCTCCTGGGAGGTCCCATGCCAGTGGACACAAGATCTGAGACCCCATTTCCTCCTGTGACTGTGAAGACCCAGCCCTGGGAGCCCACGCTCACCAACTCCCACCTCCTCCCTTCATTTGTACACAGTGTGAAATTCAGATGAACTTCTTCTTCATTTCTAGTATGTAGTGCATGTTCTGGATGAGGTCTCTGAGGAGAAGTCATCAGAACTGCTTGTGCTAAAATACTATCTACCTGCCTTTAGTTAGCTATTTGTCCCATAAGCCTTGTAAACATTCCAACAGATAAGTGGTCTCTTCCCTGGGATTAATTTCCATATTTAAAGGCACTGTCCAATAAAGACATATCCAGGCCTGAAGGTTTTTAACTAGACGATTAAGAGCATGTTTCCATGTTACAAGGTATTTTTATTTACCAAGAAATCCATGGAAAGGAGGGGAGAAGTATTCCAAGGGAGTAGGAGAGGACACATTTGCCCATGATAAAATAAAAGGAAGGCACTACACCTAAAAAACATTGTGCACTTCCTCTTCAAGGCTTCCTTCTGTAAGTTCTTGAAGTAGCTTCACTAATAAAAGCGATTTGTGGTGTATGGAAGAGGTAGGAACAAGAACAGATGTGCAGAGGGACTCAGGAGCATGCTGGAGTCTGGGAATTTGCCATTTGCTTTATAATTCAAGGCACAATAGGCATAAATAAAATAGGATGGGAAAAATCAATGCAGACAAATAGTAAAGGATGCTTTGGGGGAGATTGGAGAGGAAAGGTGTAATTGCTGCTGAGGAATGTTTAGAAATAACTGAGATAAGAGGCATTAGAACAATGGTATATGGGACTGGCTCACAGTGATTCAAATCAGAGGCCAACCCAAGCTCTTGTGACAGATTAAGGGATGGCTCAAACAAGTTCCTGGCTGGGATGGCTGAGATAAACCCAGCCCTGTATGAGCTCCAGAGGACAGACTTTGCCCTTACCTGAATTTCTCTGCTTTACAGCCCCTTTGGCACCCCTTTCAATTTAACCACGACATTTCATGTGGCATCAAGGGGAGCTCTGTGGTGGGTCTGCTCCACCACACTGGGTTTTATGCCTATCCAATTCCTTCAGCTTCAGTGTGGCACTGAGCCAGCCACCAGGCATCCACACCTCACTGTCAGGCATTGCTCTTGCCCTGCATCAAAAAGCCATTTGACTCATTTCCAAAATCACATCTGACCTCTCCTGTCTGTTTGACACAAAGGTTGGGTTAGGGATGGGGGCTCATCCGAGAGCCCATGATTTCCACCGCCAGTGTCAGCTCGGGGCTGGGTACAGCAGCATCCCCAAAGGTCAGCACAGTTCTTGGCCAAGCAGCAGGTGAGGAGGAGCCATGTCGTGGTCCTTGCCATGAAGCAGGGCTGGAGCACAGTAGGACTCAGCCCACATCAGCCTACAAGGAGGGCTGGCAGGGGCCATCAGACAGCATGGCCCTGCGGAGCTCTGAGCTAAGTTTGGGGTCAGCCAGGTGCTTATGGTGCTTGGAGGTCCCAGCTGAAGAGAGACACAGCCTGTGGTTCCACTAAATCCTAAAGCAAGGTGGAAGTAGTTCCCAAACAGGGAGAAAGAGAGATGTCTGCTCCCAGTGCAACTGCTTAGGAAAAAGCAAGAAGTATGGGTGAGTTTGAACCATGTAAGATAAAGAAGAGAAAAGAAAGGAGGTGGGCTGGCAGAAAAACAGTGGCACATAAATCACGGCCCAACCACAGGTTTTATGTGCCACACAGTAATAAATACCACGGGAGTTAAAACAGGACACTGTGAATGTGTATGGAAGAACAGAAAATAATCAAGGATAAGAGAGAGACATATATGACGTGTAAAACAACACCTCAGAGGAGGGAGGGAGGTGTTACAGGGTAGAGGAGAGTGAGTGCAAGAAGTAACACTCATTTGTGCACATATACAGACAAACACACAAAAGCAAAAATAAACAATGAAAGAAATATTGTGCAGGAGATCAAGGTAAATATAAAACTCTTCAGACATGCAAGGGGAAAAGTCTCAGGAGGAGACAGCAAATTTACTTGCAAGACATGGTAAGGATAATTTATTGATGTGAGCTGGCCACTGGTAAATGGAAAAAAGAAATATAATTAACTGTTTTCCTTAATATTCCCAAAGGAAGGTATCAGGAGAGAGAGGCCAGGGCATATCCTGCACTAATTTACATTGCAGGAGGGAAAAAAACCCTGGCAGAAAACAAAGAGAGCATGGCCTGACTATCAGAGCACTGAAGAAGTGATGAATCTCTGCAGGGAGGTCAGTGAGGTGCAGGAGGCCAGAGCTGACCCAAAGCCAGTGATGGGAGGTGGAGGTGCAGGGGTGGGAGGATGCAGAAGCCTCTTGCACCCCTTGCAGACGAGTCTGCTCAGTGCCTTCCTGGAAATCAGAGAGATGCCCACTTGTGGGAGGCACCGCAAAGATTAGGGAAGCTTTCAAAGTGGACATCTGCCTTCAGGAATGCAAAATAAGACATTTTGCATTAAAGCAGAGAGGACAGGGTGGTACTGAGAAACTTATGATTGGATTGCAATCCATGAGGTTTGGCAGTTTTTCTGACAAGGGATTCACTTCTCAGATGTGCTGCTACTCCTGCAGGAGGGCTTGGGCATCACCAGACTCTATGAAACTAGACATTAAATGACTCCCTGATTTGATACTGTAGGTCAAAGCTTCAGTAGCACCTGTAGCATCCCCAGGATGGGGTCCTGTCCTAAACACCATATTCGTTCATGTTGCCACCCCAGCTGTATACTGGAGGACTGGGGGGAAACGTGGTGAGACCCAGCAGCTCTGCCAACCAGTGGGAACATTTGGCAGCATTCACCAGGGCCAGGGATAAGCCAGGATGGGAATGGTGAGACTCTTCCATTGAAAAGGACCAGACTGCTGCTGGAAGGATGCTGTGGACAAGGGGAGGCAGAAAGTGCCATGTGGCTCGGTAGCTCAATCTGGAATGATAATAACCCTGTTCCACACAAGTTTAAGCATTAATGGGATCCAGTATTATGCGGCTTTTGTAACCAATTTGGTGAGCTGGTTTATCAGGCTCACTTAACCTTCCCCTCAAACCTGAGCTATCAGCCTGACAGTGGCAGGGCGCTTTTTTTAGCCTCCCCCTTTATGTCTGCATAAGCTCCGAGGGCAGATACTGTATCCAGTAAAAAGGATTGTGTTCAGGAAACTGAGAAGTAACCGAAGCCAAACGGAGGCATCAGCATCCCTCATTTGGTTTTGGAAGACAACTGCATCCCTGTGTTGGTGTCCTAAGTGTTAAAAGTGTTGCTCAACTCTGCGCTGAATCTGGAGTGTGACTCCTCAGGGACCCCTGGGAACTGGTGTTCAGGACTGTGTCCTGGTGGCTTTCCCTTCTCTGTGGGTCCCTACCAGTGGCAGCAACCAGCTACAAGGCGTTCTGGTGGGTACTGGCAGCAGCAATGCCTATTATGAAAAGAGTATACTAAATTACTGGGGTATAAAACAGCCGTGCTGAAATAAAGGACTGCAGCGCTTCTGAACGTTTATTCTCCTGGTCAGCTCCTCAGGTTTCCCTCCTGTTTCTCCCAGCTAAATATATGTGTCCAGCTGCTTGTGTAACCTTCGGTGGTAAGAGGCAATCTGCTGCTTCCCCCTGCCAGGATCTCTGCTCCTGGGCAAGCCCTGCTCTTTAATGTGCAATTTCTCCCCAGAGGCCTATTTCCCCTGCAGTCTTCTGTGTTTTATAAACTTTATCCAGCCACCAGTTTTCATTGCATGCCCTAAAGATTAATGGTGCCACAGGCTCGCTTTGGAAATGCCTGGTAGAGCCCTTGGCCTCACAGAGAGGAAACTTTCTTCTCCCCGGGGCTGGGAGCCTAAAGACCATCCTGGCACTGGAGGGAACTGTGATCAACTCACATCCTCCCCACAAGTGGATTGTCCCTTCCAGACTCATAAAGCAGCTTTTGAGCTGCGCCTCATAACCCTCCCTGTCCTGATGTCTTCCTCAGAAACACCTGAAGTGGTGGCCTGGCTTCCCCAGGGGACAGGAGAAAGGTGAGCCTGAGGAGCTCAGCCGCTGCTCTGGGGAGCAGACCCACAGGAGGGATAGGAAGGGAAGGTTTTGAAGCTCCCCACCATCCTAAAGACTGTAGGAAACCTTGAAAATCTTACTTTTTCCTCCTTATTATGTGATTTCTAGCCTGATGTTGGTCCCTCAAGTCACTCAGCAACCCCCTTCTTCCCCTGCTCTTCCCACAGGATTGTGGGAAGATTGCTGACATCCACAGAGCTCTGACCAGGATAAATGATGGCAGGGATTCCATCTTCATCCTTGTGTTTGTGAGAAAGCTTTTCTGGGTGTGATCTGAGGTGTTAAGACAGAACAGCTACACTAACATACCTTTTTTTTTTTCTTTTATTGTTAAACTTGGGAAAGAAATGAACAGCAAATGAAGAAGGCAGCTGTAACAACAGTAGTGTCCTCTCTGTTCCTGTGCTAGAGCATCTGGCAAAACTTCCCTGGGCAGGTAATGTCTAGTTGTCAGTTGTTCAGGATGGGGCCTGAGCTCACTGGGGATGTTTGGACAGTTCCCACCAGACTCTTAGGTCTCATGAGAGAAAAAATAAGCCATAATGTGAAGAGATCCCAAATTTGAATAAGCCAGAAAAGTGCCTGCATGTCCTCCCCACAAGATGCTGACATTTTTTTATTTTATTTGAAGTTTTCTATTACATTTTATATTTTTACTGTAAAAACATCTCATTGGGGAAAAGTGTATTTTATGTCATATTTTCAGTTTTTCTTTTCCTGTTCCATGAGGCACAGGGAAAGAAAAATATTTGAGCCTCTCACTGAAATAAATCTAACCAGGTGGACAGTGAGTTGATGTGATTTCCTGCAGGAGCCGTCCCATACCTGCGAGCATGTGTGGTCTGCTCATGGGTGCAGCTCAGAAGGCAGCAGCCATTCAGCAGCCCTGCTTTGCAGGTAACCAGGGCTCAGCTGAAGGCAAATTCCAGCCTGGGTGGGACCAGCTGTGAGTTCTGCTCTGTGTGTGAGGCACATCTTTCTTTCATGCTGCCCTGGAGCATCCTGCATGTCTAAGGCTCTCCCAGTTTTCACATAGCACAGTGCTGTGCCCCCCCTTCCCTTGCCACAAGGATGCTGCACAGCAGCTGGCTGCCCAGAGCCACGACATCCCTCTTCTGCTACGGTCCTGGATCATTCATCCTGAGGATCTTAATAAAAATTGTCTTCGTAGGAATCGTGTGGGCTCTCTGCTCTCTCCGCTGACCTTCTACACGCCTGCACCAGGCTGAGCTGTCTGACCCAAGGGGGAACACTTGGGGTCCTGCATATCCCAGCACCTTTTAGAGACCTGGGGATATCTGAGGAGGGAAGAGTCAGCAGAGGACAAGCCAGAAACGTCCACCCTCCCCAAGCAGCTGCTGGGAATAAATCAGGATACCCTAGGGCATTTCAAATGGCACCAGGCACTGATATTTAGGCACCTGAATCCCACCTGGTGAGTCAGCAAAGCCCTTTCCCAGCAGATCCAGTCCCTGGTGACAGGGTGGGGCAAGATGGATGAAGCATGACAGCACTTCCCTGCATGTCACTGCTAAGCATACCCTGCAGGTAGCAGTCACAGGAAATTCCCTCAGAGTATGAGAGAGGGAGAGCCTTTCAACAAGTTTATTTTTAACCATCCCGCAGAGCTGTATCATTGCCTGGGAATACAACAAGCTTGTCTGGGGACACTGCCATTCTCCAATGGGCTCTTCAAAAGAAAAAATAAATAATTAACACACCCTTTTAAATCTTTGCTTCTTGTTAGACTTGTATTGTATGTCACTTGTAAGCACAGTTGATTTTTAATTCTTCATGGAGTTATGAAGTCTGCCTAGGGTTTTGTGGGACAGGTATGGTAAAGAAAGGATCTGTCATCTCCAATAATAAGGCACACAGGCTATGCAGGTGAGGAATACACCCATTCAGAACAAAAGTTGACTTTCCCTGGTGTAGGTTGCCTTTTGGCCTCTGAGTGCCTTGAACATATTGCAGTGGGGATTTTTTGTTCTTGTTTTCTTGCTTTGTGAAGCAAAAGTGAAGTGACTGAGCCCCAGAGCATCTTAACCCCAGGGAGCCGGTGGGCTGCTTTAACTACAACTACACAGAAAAGTGAGGGCCACTGAGGCTCTTGGCGTGACTGGTCTCCAGTGCCTGAGCACTGGGTCAGCTGACTCCTGCAGGATGGGAAAAGCCTCTCCTGGTGGTAGCCTAATCTTGAATGTTTGGGGTTTGTGCTTGAAATGCTCTGATGCATGTCCTTTCCCAGCTCTGCAAAGGATGAACACAACTTTTATTTCACCCTTGAGCAAAAGAGAGAAGGCACCGCCGACTTGTGTTTTATTAAAGCCAGGCCAACTGCTTGGGGCTTTCTTGTGACAGGAATTATCAATCTTAAATATATATAGCAGAGCAGGCCGGTTTTGCCAAAAGCCTGAAGGATGAGCTGGGCAATGCACTGCAATGTGCTCTGTATAAACACCCACTCTTTGGTGCCCCTGTGTCTGCAACAGGAACAAGCTTCCTGGCCTAAATACTGCCCCTTCACCACGGACACTTTGCCAGACAAAAAACAGCAGATGACTCTAAATACATCATTATGCTGATTAGAAGGAGGGGCTCAGGAGATGTCACAGTTTATTTTATGAGTTTCCAGGGTATTCCTGCATTCCCCTCACTAGGGCTGGCAACCCTCAGGAACTGGCACCTACCCTGAGATCCCGCTGAGTGTCCCTGGGTTTGAGAGCTCCCAGAGCACCTCTGGTTTTCCAGCTGTGCTGCCAAGGCACCTATCCGTGTTGTGTGGGATTCCCTGGTGCCCAGCACAGGCTTCTCTGTTCTCCTCTGGTGATCAAGTGCACAGGAGCTGGGCTGTGACTCAGCGATGCTCTTTTGGCTTTGAGCCTCGGATCAAAGTGCTGCAGCATTACATGGCTCCCAGAGCCCGGCAGTGCCGTGTCCTGCAAAGCCCAGATTCTCTGGGAACTCACTCTGCCAGTTCAGCATCGCCAGGAGCTGTTTGAAGGCTTCGGGCAGCCAGGCATCCTGTCAGCTCAGGTATTGTCTGTCCTCTCGCAGCCCTCACAAAGGCAGCACAAAAGCAGAAAGGCGTATTTTGCTCTTTGGCTACTTCCTCAGAAATACCCATGCCTGCTGCCAGGCAAGTTACTAGTGACGGGAATGCTGCAGTCATGGAGGGCAGAGGAAGAACCTCACTTTTCTGCAGATGCACAGAGTCTATGTTCTTGTGTTCATGATGCTCAACGGGATCAGAGGAAGAAATTATTCTTAATATTTCCCCCCATGAGAATGCAAGATCTAATTCCTTCCTGCCTGAATCAAAAGTGGGATGAGAAGGCGAGACTCCAGTTGTGCCTCACCTCAGGTCCCTGTTTCAGGATACAGCGCTTTAAGACCATTGTGCCTCGGCAGTTTCCAGCTAAGAGAATGACATCCAGAACAAACACTGAAATTGGTTAAAAAGGATTGCTTAGAGAATAAAAGCAGGTTGGAGTCGACTTCTCATCCCAGATGAAATTAATGTAATTGCTGCAGCCTTTTCCTCTCAGAACCAAGTTGCTATGGGACAGTTTGTTTTGCTCTTCCTACTACACACTGTGTGTTTTTTGGACTCATCCTCCAGTCACCACATGACCTGACAGCTGCTTTCTCCATTGATGCACAGGCGGCTGTGAGCAGCTGCTTCCTCTGCTGCACCCACGCCGAGTGCCTCCACAACCAGGGGAGCCAAAAAAGGGCCCTGGCACTTCTGCCTCACTCCTTTTGATGTCTGCACAGCTCTTCTCCTGCCTTGAAAGACAAGATCAGGGAGGGGAGGCTGAGTCCCTGCGCACCCCCTCTTTTCCAGGGCAGTACCTTTTTCCGCAGGACGGAGTTCAGCATCACACACTGAATTGCAGATGGAATTTTGCAGCAATGCTTTCTTTCTGGCACCTGGGCTTTGTGTCCCCACCATCTATTAGTGCCACTGCTAATTGTCCAGAGAGCCTCAACAGAAATTGCCAATTATATTCCCAGAATTTCACGACTGCAACAAGTACAGACTGTGACTAACAGTGGGCTGCCAGGCCATTAGCTTTTGTTCATTTTGCTGTTTAGGAGGCACCTTTATTTATTTGTTTATTTATTTCCTGTATTACAGAGTGAGAAATACTTAGCATTTATTTAATTATCTTGGCCACAATACAGGCAATCCATGATTAGAAACCGAAGTCAGTAACACCTCAATGTGAATGGCACTTTTTCGTACCATTGGAAATTAAAAATCAGTTGCACTATGATTAAATTGATTCCTTTTGAATAATTGTGTTCAAAAACTGTCTGCCAGTCCAATTTGCTGTTAAATCTCACTTTATCACTAGCATTCCACATGCAGGTGCGTAGACAATATAAATGCAACTTCCTACAAAATCATCATCCTTTTGTAGGAATGAAATGCTGATTGTTTATTATCTGATTTAATTTCTGGTGGTTAAATCTGAGCAGTCTGATTTAGCAACACTTTCAATCAACCTTACAAATATTTGAATGCATTTGTGTAACACTTAATGTGCAAAATAGTGTGGAGCAAAGTCAGTTCTTCTGGCTGTTTAAATCAGGGCTCCCAATTCCTGTCCCATAGGGAGTGGGATGCCCCCATGGCAGCCTGATGTGGGACTTCACATGAAAGGAGCTGTGACTGATGTGACATCTGGACAGAGTAAGGCAGGCTGGTGTGTTGGTCCATCGCTCCCAGGAGTGCTGTCCTCTGGAGAAGGGCACCATCAGGGTACATCAGCCCCTTGCAGCCTCTCCTCTCTGTGGAGCCACCAGTGAGTGGGGCTGGAAACAGGGCATCCCCGGGGTGGATTTGGGCCACAACCCAGTCCTGGATTTGTGCTAGTGCACCAGAAAGCAGGATTGCACCCCTTGGGCTGTGCTGGCAGCTGAGAGTGAAGCCTGAGGCTTGCTGCAGGGCAGGAGCTGGACTGCTGGGGACACAGCTGGGGGCACGCTGAAACAAGGTCGTCAAAAAGAGCTCGTTTGTGACTTCAGAGCAGCTCTAACATTGCTCTATCTCACTTTACTTACCAGAGGCATTGGGTGGATTCAATATTGCCTGTAAGCTCTCAGTCATCTGTTCAGGTGGAGGCAGCTGGCAGTGGGCTGGAGCTGTGCCAGCTGATGGAGCAGGGATTGGGACCCCCACCCTGCACAGCTCTCCAGCCTGGGCATCTCTGAGCTTCACCTGTGGCCCGTCTCTCTGTTAAAGGTGACTGACTGCAAGCTGGGATGGCACTGGTGTCATTTTTGCACAGCCACTGCTGTCCTGGATGCCTCTCTTCCTCTCTACACAGCATGCTGTAGTTGGTAGCAACGCTGTTGACAAAGAGGTGACTCATTTCCACCACCAAATCTCTCTCGCACAATGCATCTATATCCTGTTTAATTTCACACCTATCCTGTTTGCATAGTTATGCAGCATTGCTGTTCTGTTTGGTGAATTTTAGATTGTATTGTAAGGAGTGAATTTTTATATTATATTATGCTATATGATAATTGCTCATTTAATTTTAACTTGGTAATATGTTTATTCTGCAAAC
Organism: Grallaria varia; assembly: GCA_013396735.1. Taxonomy (NCBI): domain Eukaryota; kingdom Metazoa; phylum Chordata; class Aves; order Passeriformes; family Formicariidae; genus Grallaria; species Grallaria varia. Next base: position 369,252 of record VWZG01013351.1, on the reverse strand, counting down.
AGTTAGGAAAATGACTTATAAGAGTGCTTTAACTAGATGTGTAATTTGAAGATACAAATTTAATATGCCATACAAAGCCTTCTGGGGCAAAATTGCTGTGCCCTTGCTCAGTTAGGTAAATGGGAGTTTACTTCAGCACAGAAGCATTCGTAACCCAGGGAGTATTTTGAGACCACTGTTTAATTACAATAATTACTACTCATAAGTCACAAACTCGGATGTTGTGTATCACCAGATCTGTTTCTGGCTTTGCTGCAGATGGGCAGTGCCATGTTGAGCAAGGAGCACAAAACCTAGGCTGTGCATCTCTTACTCACCCCTGCGAGGAGTTACTCATGCTGCTCATTTTGCCACAGGACTAATGAGAAGATGAACGCCCCTGTTTTCACCAAATGCTCAGGAGACCTTCAGGTGGATGGATGCTGTCAGAGCAGAATCCACATTACTCCATTATGTTGCTTATTTTTTTGGCTGGGCTGATGTGTTGCACCCAGCAGAGGCCTGATATCAGAGCACTGGGAGTTTGGTGCATCTCCCCACCAGTGCTCCACTCAACCTACCTGCTCAACAACCCTCCATGACCCACAGTCCTTCCAAGTGCACTCTCCTTATCTTCCCAGCCCTCTTCTCTTGATCCCACTGAACTAGCATTCTTCAAAAACTCCTATATTTAGTATAATTTAATGGAGGGGCTGAGAAAATGGACATGGATGGGGGGAAGATCAGAGGGATTCACTTAAATGCCACTGCAGGTCTTGTCAGCCTACAAGAGGCCCCACGTTAGGCTGGCTGGACAACTTCCAGCCTTCCTGGCTGTGTCTGCACTATATAGACTAAAAAGTTGCTCTCTTTCTGTCTCTTTTTCCATGGTGGATTTTAGTATTGTAAATACTGATCAGACGAATGACAATGAAAGAGGCTCCTCAGAGCACCTGGAGGTTTGGTAGGTAATATAATTTGACTTGCTGTGAACACTTGTACTTGAAATTTCCAATTTCAGTGTGGAATTAAATTTTGACCTCATCAGCATACCTGACTTAGCGCTACTGGCAGGTTTGCTAACCTTTTATTTAATGTTCTGATCCACTGTTTGTTTCAACTTTAGCAAAAACCTTTCGTTACTTTAGCAAAGTGTAGCAGCCAAGCTAAACAAATACCAGAAAATCCTTCTAACTGTGTCCACTTCTTTTGTTTGAATGCCCAGAGCTTTTCACCCCATCATGGCATTGCTCCTGCTCTGCAGCCTCGCAGCAAAGGCACCTCATTTCTGCTGATCCCACTGTTCATGAGCACCAAGAGACCCACTATCCCCAGATACGGAGGAGTTTGGCTTTCCCATTTCCCGTTTCTCCAGTGGAAGCAGAAAAGGAGCATTTTAATAGCTTAAAAACATGCTTGACTCTGCACTGACCACTTCCCTGCTTTCTCCTGGGGAGCTGCACAGCAGAGGGTCCAGCCCCTCTTTCAAGGTGCAAGGCTGGTGGGAATAGCAAGCAACACTTTGTCTACTCCTCGGGGGGCACAAAGCCTGGCTCAGCTGCCCCCAAGCCAGGCAGCCCGCTGGTGGGCAGGCAGCTGGGCACAGAGTTGCCCTCCAAGCAGCAGAAACAAGTTTTTAGGGTAATGCCAGCTCTGTTTCTCTTTTTCCTGTCAGTCTCTCAATAGGGTGTGCTTTGGGATGGCTTAGGAGCAACTACTCATACAGGGCAGTGGGGCAATCCCTGCTGGGTTGCCCGTCTCCTTCACCCAAGGAATCTGCTGGAGCTCGATCCCCCTGTGCTGGCTGGAAAGCACTCTGGGAAGGCAGGGCAAGTTAAGGGACACGTGAGGGGACACACAGCACCATGTCCCAGCCGAGACAGGCTGCTGTTAAAAGGGGCCATCAAAAGATGCTGACACCAAGCCACTGGGATGCATTGCTCTGTATTGGGTATGACCAGAAGGCAAGTGTCCTGGAAACAAGCTTTCTACAACATTTGGAAAGTGGACAAAATCTGCCCAAAGATCTGCACCAAAGCATTCATTTCTCTACTCATAAACTGGAGAAGGGCCTGGAAATGGCAGTGTAGCCCAGGAGAGAGCCAGCTGTGTTGGCCAGCATCTAGGGCAGCGCCCAGGAGTACCCCCAGGCAGTAGCCCCTTGTGCTGCCTGGCAGGCAAGGCAAATACCCACTGCCCACACAGAGGTACCTGGCCCTCAGCAGCTGGGTCCTGCCTGCAAACAATCATGCCTTGGTGCCACGGGTTCCAGGCAGCTGTCCATTTCCCTGCTCGCTCCTGCTCTGCCAACCTTCTCACCCGTGGTCTCCTGGGGCTGCATCCGCAGTCATCCCAGCAGCACAGGATCACACCCTCCTCCTAAGTCAAGTGCAAAGTCAGAGGCTAAGCAGAGATTAGGGATCAGGTATTTTAGCCAGTGGATATCCTAAGAACTTGATCCGAATGGCTTGTCTTAAAATAAATAACCCATTTTCAATCAGGTTTTGCTTCTGACAGACAGAGCTCCCTGAGCATAGGAGAGGAGAGGTAAGAGAGGGATGAAGCAAGGCTCTGGAGGAAATCCACCGTGGTCATGCATGGTAGTAATATCATATCAAGCAACACGGACTCACTAATACTCATGTTTAAGCAATGTGTCCTGGTTTTCCATCTATGTAGCATGCAGGTAGCCAAGTTCCACTGGCAGCTTGGGTTCCTGTGGGATTATTCCCATAAGGCCAGTCTTGGAGGAGAAAACTCCAGGGATTAAGTGGATTTTTCCCCAGTGGTTTCCTTGGCTTTTAAATCCAGCCTAAAATGTTGCTGATGCTAGGAGTATATGCATGTTTAGCTGCACACAATTAGCCACGACCTTTAATAACATGATCAGATCCCTTTGCAGTATCAATAGTAAAATCAGTGTTGGGGTGATGCAAAGGGATGATGAGCCACCCTGGTTACACTTCAGTGGTTCAGGGAGTCAAAATTTCACCACTCCTGCCTAAGAAAAATGGGGTCCTTTTAATTCCAGTAACCAAATCCCACTCCCCCTTAAGCTGCCAGGTACCTTCTCCCACAAGATCCTACCTTCCACAAACTGTGCCCTGTAATGTGTGCCTGCATCATCTGCATTTGCAGTCCAACTATTAATCTTGGGTTTTCCCCTGTTACAGTCTGTCTCATGAGCTGAAAGGGTCTGGAAAACACGCTGGTGCTCCAGTCCCTGGAGACAGGCCACTTGCGCTGTGCTGAAGCCTCTGTTTTTGCCAGGCACATGACAAAGTTGGCCATGGTGTCATTGTGGTGAAGAGGATCCAAACAAGAGCCTTTCCCACAAGCAGCCTGTGGTGCCAGCACACAGGACTGGAGCTGCTGGGGCCCCACTGCAGGGAGAGCCTGGACAAGGCAAACAGGGAGAAGTCTCTCCTGCATTTGCAATGTGGAAAAGGAGCTTGCGAAGGCAACTCCGCAGATATCTGCCAAAATCCTGCAAAAGCAAAACCTGCTCACACGGGCACCTTTCCCACGGTACTGTTCTCCCTCTCTCCTGCTGCTGATACTGTCTCCTTCCCTGCGAACTCCATCTGGCAGGTGAGGGCTTGGCCTCATCTTTGGCCGATGTTCTTTAAAGTCAGCGACTGAGCAACCTGTTGTTCAGTCAGGTGACAGCCGAGGCGCTTCCTCCGACTAAGTTTTCCCTTCCCCAAACATCTGGAACGGCTCTTTCAGGGCAAGCTGCTTGTGCCCCTCGTTTTGCCTGCTCCTATGGGGCGCAGCATGCCAGTGCTGCCGGACTGACTGAGCATGGCCAGCCTGGGCTGTGGGAGAGCCCCTCTGGCTCTGGCTGGAGCCATCGGCGGGCAGTTTAAGGCACGACATCACCAGCGCAGCGCAGGCAGGAGAGATGACACAGCGCGGGGCTGGGGCGCTTGGATGCCGGGGGCGGAGAGGGAGGAGAAAGAAGAAGGGAAGAGAAGGAAGGAGGAGGTTTGTTTTCTGTTTTCTTTGCTGCGAGTCTCAGCAGCACGCCCGTGCTCTGTTAGATCAGGATCTCTGTTTTTAGGACGCTGTAAAATGTACAGAATAAAAGGGAAACAACAACACTGCCTCGCTCCCAGTCAAATCCTGCTTTACCGTAGCTAGTGGGAGGCTTGAACTCATTCCTCACGTTAATTCGCGTGCCCTGCTGTGCCACCAGCTCCTCTCCCCTCGGGCACCAAGAAGGGGTCTCCACAGGGCTCTCCGCCCCTGGGCACGGCGCCGGGGCTGTCGTGCCACGGTTCGTTAAGAGATCTAAGCCTGTAAGCCCCGCTAATCCCTCCAGGGCAGGGAAACGCTGTTTAACGGGAGGGATGCGGCGGAGCGCGGAGACGGTGCAGCGCCGAGACCACGGCGTCGGGAACAGCAGCGGGAATCAGCGGGGATACGGCCGTGTTTGCCAGAGGTATCCCACACTCCTAGTCCCGGTGCTATCCCTGGCGATAGGTTTCGGGGGGTCCTGAGAACACCCCGCGACGAGCTAAAGGACACAGTTTTGAACCCGAGGTCTCCAGGGCTGCAGCCACAGCGCAGTCCCTGCTCAGGGTCCGCACCCCATCAAAACCACCGCGTTCAAAGAGTCTGGAGCCGCTGTTTCCACATGGAGGGTTTCTTTCTTTTTCGCTGATTTATTGAAAAGAGTAGGGTCTCCTGGCATCCCTCAGGATTTCTAGGAAAGGTATTTAAAAGAAAAACCCTTGGATCTGGAGGTTTCCATCAAAATAACGGCGCCTATGATGACAGGCAAAGTATAAACGCTTAGGCAGACAAAGATAAGCGTCGGTGCTGTGGCTGCCTATTTAATTCAGATCCCCACAAACGCCGGTCTGGACAGGAGAGACCCAAAGCCTTTCTTGCTCGTTACGTGAGCCTAAGCAGAAGACCTTTATCTGAAGCTCATTTCTGCTTTCATATGTCACGGCAGCAGTATTCTCCAGCAGTGGAGGGCAGCTTTTCTCTAATTTTAGCTCTTTCTCTCGAAAGATGGCAGCTGACAACGGAGACAGGCCTCTGAAAAGGACGCATTTGAAGGCATGCCTTTTTACTAAAGATGTACAAGCTGTGCAGCGCGGCGGTTCTTGCGAGATCAAACCGAGTGGATTTCAGATTCAAATCCCACCCTACTTTGAGGTCAGACTCCAGGCAATGTGTCCCAAGCTGCTCGCCAACAGAAAGGCAGGCATCGCTTTTTAGCACAAAAAAAATACAAATTGTGAGAGCTAAGGAAGGGGAGCAGGAGTGGGATAAATGATTTACACACAGCAAACCCGTTGAGGAAGTCAAACAGATGCTTTATTGTCTCCCAGTGCTCCAGGCTGGAGAGATCCGTTTCTAAACAGACCTTGTCGCATCTCAGTGGATCGTTTCAGGCAACAAATTGTCCTGCAAGGTTCAAGCAAAGCTTCTTCTGTTTCCCTCCCGAACAGCATGTTGCACCCGAGAAAAGGCAGAGCCAACCCACCACACGGGCAGAGGTAGGAAAAGCCCCACCAGGTCTTTTGCAATCCCCCATACTTGTGTCCACAATGTGTCTGATGGGCTTTCAATCGCAAGCTTAGGAGACACCTCAACAAGCTGCTTTACAGCATCTATTGAAATTATTAAGGCACTTCAGTGAAAACCTTGATGTAGAAACGGAGGATTTTGACTGAGTAGCCTCATGGCTTCTTATATTCTGCCATTGAGAGAGAAGTTTCCACAAATACAGAGTCAAAGTGAGCAAGAAGGAGCATCTAGCTGAGTTAGTTACTCACGGGGGTGGGTTAATTTTTTTTCCTGTGGAGCTTATCACAGATGTGTCACCCTTTCTGTCCTCCCTTGGGACAAGTCATGCATTCTCCCCAGGCCCTTTCTTTATCATTAGAAGGCAATGTAAAGTATCCATCTAATCAATCTATGTATCTTCCTAATCTCATTCTGGCTGTTGCTGTGATGGCCAGATAACAGGTATAAAAATTAAGGGTTGTCTAGCAAGGCACAGCTTTCCTTCTGAATGACTTCCGATGGGGAGTGATCAATCTCTGCGGCACAGAGGACTGCCCTGACAGACAGGCAGCAGCCTGGAGACCAAGCTTCCAATTCCCACTTCAGTTTGCATTCACTTCCATGTAGCTTTTAAAAGGAATTTTGTATTGGACTAAGGCTAAAAATAATCTTGGCCAGTTTCCCTTTTGCTAATCAGGTGCTGACAGCCACACAACCTGAGTGGGAAATGCCTGTCTCGGGTTTGCACTCTTTCTGCACAGGAGATGGAGACAGGGCAGAGCCCAACATCCCACAGAGAGTTTCAGAACCACGGACCTTGAGCATATTCTTTTTGGAGTGTGTTGAGCAATTCCTTCTCTAACTGAACAGACTGGATTTTAAATATCTAATTTATCTTTCAGCTGCATGTTATTAGCCCCTTTTTCCCCTTTCTGTTTGAATTGTAAAAGAGCAAAAAAAAAGAGAGAGAGAAACCTAGGCTTCCCTCTCCTCTGTAGCCAGGCCCTGGGTTTGTTTTCCTTTTCAGTGTGATGCACAAGGCTCCACTACAGATTTGCAAATGCTGCTGGAGAGTGTTCATTTACATCAGAACATGCTGTTTGCAACTGATTTTTAAAGCCCCCCTCTCCTTCTCTATTAATTTTGTGCTGTGAAATAAAATTGTGCAAAAATAATACATGCAATGATTTTGACAGCCAACTAAATAAAGGGCTCTGTAGGAGATGCCATCACTGATTTAGCCTATTTTGTTTAGCTGAAAAGGACCAGGGGAACACTTGCTTTAAGAAAAATCTCTCTCCAAAGCGCAGCAGCTGGGGAGGTGGAGGCTGGGAGGCAGTTGCTGACTGAGCAGTGCCTAAGCCTGGGAGCACTTACCTACAGGCAGTTGTTTTCCCTTTGGAGGGCAGGGATCCACGTGCGTTACTCTGCCACCCCAAGAGAAAGAGTCTCTCTTATCCTCCAAAGAGGAACTTTTCCAGTGGCTCACTGTCCCCTGCCAGCAAACAGCAAATACCTGTCTTCATCTTTTTCCTCTCCTTAGACCGTGAGTGCCTTAGTGCCAGCCTGTCTCTAAAATAACTTGGGGAGAATGCCCACAGACATATCTTGGCAAAGGAGGGAAAGGGAGGAGTGCAGTGCAACCAGTCACGGCAAAGACTTGTTTTCTACAGGGAGCAAAATGAAGCAAAGATCTTCATGTGGAAAAAAATAGCAAAGGCAAAAAAAAAACCAAACAAAAAACACCAGCACAAAGTGCAAAATCCACGCATCATAGAAATCTTACACTTGTCTGTGCATTTGAATCTCCTGTAATGAGACCATATATGAAAAAGAGAATAAATATTGTTCAGATAAACTTGACATTCCTCTGCTTCTGCTGAGAAAAACACCTTGAGGTCATGGTGGAGAAGGCAGCTTTTCCAAGAGATGGATCACAACCCTTTCCAGCACCGATGAGAGGATGCCTGGGCGACAGACCTGTCCACCCATTTCCCTTCCACCCATCTGACTTCACCTACTGGGACGTGCTGTCAGGATTAGGGGTAGGGTTAGGCTGTATCCTTCTCCGCACTCGTGGGATGACCCCAGAGCTGCTGCTTGTGATCCTTCCATCACCATCAGTCGCCAGTGCCACCGGCTGGGGACTGGCACTGCTCTGCAGCTTCCTTAGCACCAAGCACATTACCGGCACTCACAAATCATTCTCACAATAATTAGCAGCAATTAGTGACTTAATGGCCAGTCTGTGGGGATTCCTAAGCGTGCCTCATGAGCGTGGGATTTTTTAGGACGGTGGAAGTTGAGGAAGCCCTGGGGAATGCTAGTGGCACTTGGCTATCCCTTATCTCTGTGCCTGCCCCCATGGGTTTGTTTGTGCGCACCCTTCCCAGACCTCGCCTTGCTGGGGGAATTCCACCCTGCTGCGTGTTGTTGGCATTCCTGGACAATCCCGGAGCAGCCCCAGTGAACCTCTGGCTGCTGCCCCCACCCATGAAAACCGTGTACAAGCCCACGCATGGGCACAGGGATAAATTCCAAAAGGATGGGAGCGAGCTCATCTGCTTACCTTGCACAAGAAGGGGGAAACGCAGTGGGAACCAGTTTAAATTTCATTAATTTCCTTTGTCCCAGTAGATCCTCGGCTCTGCCAAGGCTCAGGCTCCCGGGTGGCGCTGGGCAGTCACACGGGGTTTGCTTGTCGAGGGCGCAAGGCATGAACTCCTCTGCCAAAAAAACCTCACCTAATTAAATTTCTCATTCTGAAAGCAAAAGAGGCTCTCAGAGGAGACGACGGAATCTCCCTGAGGTTGTTACTGTTGGGCAGATTTTTGCAAGTCATTAACAACCTCGGGAAATTGTTGATCAAATGGCTGAAGATGCAGCTTTCCAGTTTTCCAGTAAAGCGAGCGTAGTAAGCTGCTGTGGCATAAGCATCCTCATAATGATGTTTCTGAGTTAACAGGAGGGGCCTGGGGCGTTTTAATTGCCTTAGTTTCTAAATAAATGTGAAGAGATTTGTACACATCCTGGATGCAAACAACCTCTGGAAGAAAGGCTGGCTGGCTTTCCTTGTGAGTTTTCCCTCTGAAAGAAGAGGGGGAAAAATCCCATTAAAGGCTGGGCTGTGATCACGGTACTAGCATGGGCCAAGATTATAATTAATGCAGACACTTATCACTTCTCATTTTGAGATGTAACCAACGCCATTGTATCTGTGGACCTCTCTCAGCTGCTAACACAGGTTGTTAAGCACTCTTTTGTCTGGCTGATTTTTCTCAAGATTTTCTGTGCTGTTTTCACTGGCAAACAAGTTACATGAAGACCCATCAGTAGAAATAGCACAATATGATAAATAGATAGATAGATAGATAGATAGATAGATAGATAGATAGATAGATAGATAGCCAGCCCTTAGGTAATTGCTATTTTCAGAAATTACACGTTTTTGCCTTACATGTGGGATCTCATCTTTCTGTAATTAAGAGCATTCTGCTATATAATAGGGTCTACTGCTGTATGACAAGTTATCTTGTAACATGTTGGCAGCAGTTTCAATTGCACAAATCAATCTGGTCATTGGAAATTTAAAACAGAATTTTTGCCTTTATTGTCTAGTTTAGTTTCTACCTGTTCTCTGCAGGTGTACAGAGAACATTAGCCTCAACTATGTCATTTCAGTCTGAATTCCAGATCACTATTTGCTTGAGGTAATTTTAATTGAGCTGGCTGAAGGTGAAACTCACCACAATGAATAATAATACCTGCTCTTTTAGAAGAATGACAGAGATGAAAATAGAATTAATTCAGAGATCCAGTCCTGTGGTCTAGCCACTGGGCACACATCCTCCAAATTAGATAGGACAGAATGGGAGCTCCTCTGAAATTACCAGGCAAATGATTCCGAATAAACACAAAGGAATGCTTTTCCATACCATACGTAATTGAACTGGGGAACTCACTGGCACCAGAGAATGTGGAGGCCCCCAGTACAAACAGGTTTCAACAGAACTCAGCTAGGGTTGGGAAGATGGACTAACTGGTGCTGGAGGGCACAGAGGTTTGGCTGCAAGCTCCAGCTCAGACAGTCCTTCAAGTTCTGCATCTGCCAGAAGCTGATAATGTGGCGATGAGATGGATTATTTTCTCAGCAGGTTTCTCTTACTCCCTATCCAGCCTTGGCTGCTTTTGGGAATGCACCACCAGGACGATCCAGAAACTTTGGTCTGTCCCTGTGCACCGCTCTCAGTTTCTGTGTTGCAATACGGTGCAGGTCAAGCCCTGTGATCCCCAGGCACAGCAGACCACAGGTATAAACAGTCAGTCCAGAGCTGCTGTTTGCACCCTTGCTCTGGAGACCAGACTTCCACACATCCCTTCTTTTCTAAGTACTGCGGTTTGTGGAGAGAAAACCATATATAACCAGAAGGGGTATAGGCAAACCAGCATATACAACCCAGAGCTGACTTCGCAGTGCCTTAGTGACCCTCCAGAGGAATTCAAGGCAGACCACATTTTTGGTGTATGCTTGTTATCTTTGAAGTCCTTTGGGAGTCGGCAATCTTCTTTCAACTGACCTGAACACATTCTCACTGCCAATCTTTGATCGAGGTAGAGATGGTGTGACTTTTTAGCTCCCATGTAACAAGTAGATGCAAGGAACCTGCCCAGTTCTGTCTCATATTCAACACATTATCTTTCACACTACCAAAGATGCCAGGTCAGAGTTCAGCCTTCCATCTTCGGTGGGGCCAGCACAGTCAGTGCTCTCAGATCTCTCCTTTCCCTAATCCCTCTACCCCAGGGCTCAGGAAACAGCTAATTTCCAGCTCTTCCTGAGAAAGCTAGTGATGAGGGTTTCTCCCAATTCCTCCTTTCAGAATACTGTTTTCCCACGTGCAATCATTCCCCCTGTTCATTTTACAGCAGTGAACTGCCAGGGACTGGAAATGACCCTGTGGTTCACCAAGGTGCAAGCCATAGATGAACACTTGCAGAGGTGCAGATGGCAAGAGTACTAACAAAATACCATTACCCTGATACAGGAGGCTGACTGTCTGGGTCCCACACAGAGGCTGCCTGCACAGCAACAGCTCATTCAAACATTTTCCCATTCATGCAATCCTGTAAATGCTCGTAGGTATCAGCTTTCCGTAATCACTGTGGACAGAGTCTGCTAAGCCATTAAGATATTCATTTTCTCTCTAGGTGCCTACATCCCAAGGGTGTCCGTGGGGCTGTGCTGACTTTGCCTGTTCACAGTGGCACCCAGGAGGCTGATTTCAATTTCTGCTCAGGCCGCTTCCCACATTCTGGTTGTGTAAAGGAGGCATGAATTGCAGGCTAAATGTAGTGGCTCTCCACGAACTACCCACAACGGGTAAAATTCACCCTGCCAGGCCTGGCTCCAGGAGTTGTGGCACAATTTGGAGAGGAGGATGGTGGAAAAAGCAGGTCTGTAGAGAGGGCTGTTGTGCCACTCTGCCATGAGAAGTTTTTCCATGCTAACCTGAGAGTCAAAATAGAAAACAGCAGTGCAGGAGGCAGACCAGAAGGGCTCACGGGTCTGACGTGAGTAAGGAGAAGGCACCCATAGGCATGTAAAATGAGTAAGCTTTCATCTTCAGGATCTGTCTTGGTAGTGGGGCTTTTGGAAAAGATTTTTTTTTTTTGAGATTTTTGTGGCAGAACTTGACACTGAATGACACAATGCTAATTCTCATCCTCTTCATTTCTTCTGTGCCTGTGGAAGGCAGGGAAGAATTTCCTAATGCGTGAGTGGGGTCTGGATCAGATCCTGCAGTGCCAGCTGATCAGCTCTGCCACAGCTCATCCTTGAGGTTTGCCTGAGCTAGTGCAAACTCTCACCTTGCAAATGGGAAGCAATTCTAACTAAATACAAGGTGATCTTGTTTAGTTCAGAGTTTTTCAAATATAACAGAGTCACCTGTGATATAACTTTACCCATTCACCTGGCTTTTTTTAATTAAGAAATACTTAGTGGCGCCTGTTGTGGAAGTACAAGTGACTGATGCCAGCAGATACATTCTCTATAATGCACTGCAGTTTATCTACAGATTTTTTACTTACAGAGGAAGAATTATATGATAAGTGTTAATTTAAATCTGTGTCCTAAGTATGAGGCATTTGGGTCCACCCTTCTCTGGAGGAACTGTGATGTTTGGAGAATCCACAAAACAGGAGATGGGGCTGTAGATGAGCCTGTTACACGGCACCCTGGTGTACTCATTAACTCCTTTTTTTCATAGCAAGGTCTTCTTTCTAAGCTGAGCCTTTTTTGTCCTGGTTTGCATCCACTTTACAGTTCATTTGTAAATGCAAAGCTCATAATGATGGTCTGAAGGCAAAATTCAGAAAGGCTCTGTTTCAAAAGCCACCAAAATGCAATGGAGCAACTTGCTGAGCTTTGAGGTAATGCCCAGACATCTGGACAGTGGACAACTCACTTTGCTGTAGGATGGTGAAGAAGCTGGATACCAACAGAGCAGGTTCACTGCCAACATGGTATCGATGAAGTGTCTCTGCTCTAAGCAACCCAGAAAGGGACTGAGGAAGGTCAGAGAGGCATGTCCTGAACCCTCCTACTACCCCCAGGCAACAGCTATATCCCCCTGACCACTGGTCATATCCATCAGTGGAGAAGAAGCATTGGAAAAGTGACCTCAGAGGCGCCACAGGGGGGTTTGCAGCTGGAGAGAAAATCCTTCCCCATGGCCCTGCTCCCTTGGCTTCAGCACAGTTACTGCAGCACTTGGGGTGTGCTTGGAGGGACCTACAGCTGAATGCTAAATTCATTTATTTCTCTGGTTGGAATCTGCCTACCTATTTACCTATCCATTTACAAAACTGTGTGTCTCTCCAGCCTCACATGGACACTCCCTTGTTTTCTTTTCACATTGCCAGAAAATAGTAGAATGTTTTGCTACGGCTGGCTGGGAGCACCCACAGCACAGGGCAGCTGCAAAACAGAGAATGAAGAGAATCTTCCAGTAAAAGGCAAGAGCAGTGCACCACCTTCCCCTGGACAGAGTGGGAGTTTAGCCCCGATCTCCCACATCCTGCATGGATATTCCAGTCACCTCCCACTTTGCTTGTTGGCATGTAAAAAAAAAGTTTATAAAAATACAAGCCACATTTTCACACAGTGTCAGATAAATTGGCCTTGCTCCAAATCTGCATTCCTGCTTTGAGCTGGAGGGGCATAGGTTAATAATTTTTATGGCATTAACACTTTTTGTTCCAAAATACTTCATTTTTTCAAAAAAGGAGGTGTGTGGGGGTTTTGTTTACCCTGTGAATTATACTTAACGAAATAGGCACTTTTTAACAGCAAATGTAATCACAATTACTTAGAAGAAGAAGTAGAGAAGAGGCACATGTATCATTGGAATTGCAAAGGGAATTTAAGTAAGTAAAATGGATAACTTGTGCTGGAATCAGGCCATGACATAGGCCTGAAGTCAGTGTGGTACTTGAAGGCAACCTGCTGAACTGAAGCAGGGACGATTAATACCAGGATTTGTTTTATTAGTGTCATAAAGTGCCCTATGTGAACTAGTGGTCAGGATTTAGGAGTGGGTCGATATTGAAAAAAATCCATTCATTGATTATGGTGTTTTTCAAACATCCTGAAGCACCAGCACTGCCGTGTCCTCTCAGCCTACTACACAGAGAGGCTGTTTGCAGAATGGGTGGCTTTTTTTAAACTTTCTTCCTCATTAACACATTTTTCATCTGGCGAAGGCTGTAAAAATGCCATGTGAGTTCAGCCACCAGCTACACTCTGCGAGTGACAAATTCACCACAACTGCCCCCCCAAGGAGTCCTAGGAAATAGTTTGCAAGGCCTGCCTTTGCTAAACTGTGTTCAAAGGAACCAAAGCCAAAACGTGGGAAAAAACCTCAACCACTTGTGGCCAGAGGTTGAGGCTGAATTCAGCTAGGGATTTGCCCACCTTTTTTCTTCCTGGGGACTTGTCTGTCTTGTCTGTTGAATGATGTCTTCCAGAAACATGATGTGTTACCTCCAGCAGCACGGAACACTCCCTGCCACAGACTCACCCCAACTCAAGGTCACCAGCACCCACCGCTTCCCCCTGCAGCCAGGTCTTTCGTAAGAACACCCTCTGAAATCATGGATTTGGACTCGTTCTTTGCCTGAACTTCATCCAAGAACAGCATGAGGCGCTAGAGCTGGAGGTGATGTTTGGAAAACGTTGTTCATGAAATATAAATACTAGTAGGTGATCTCATAGATAATACAGTCTCATGAAGGACCCGCTTGATATGTCAGTGTTAATACCTGCATTCCTCCATTCCCCTGGTGTTTGTATGCACAGTACATATTTTGCTTATAGAATACAGAGCAGGGTTGTAATAGAGATGTCTTCAAGCTACATTTATTTGATCTATTTGTTTTTACATTATTTTTATGCTACTAGTGAATGGGCTGTTTGGGAATCAAAATGCCAAAGCTGAGGTATGAACAGGATCACTCATCTCCATCCCCCATCATCCACGATAAAGAAATCAGAGTGGTATTGATTGTGGCAGAGAGGGGAACAGAGTACACTAAGTATGCAAGTCCATGCCAGTCATTTAACACCTTGGAAAAGGTGGTATTTTTGCTTTACCTTCCTGGCAGTTCAGAGCTGTGTTGTGTACTGTGGGACAGCATCATGTCTTTTGGGGAGACACAGGGGAAATACCCTTCAGTCAACATCATTAACAAGCAGCTTCAGCAAATATTGCTGATTATGCATCATTCAAGGTTGAAAAATGGCAAGGGCTCTTTAACCAGCACACCACAGCCATTCAGAGCTCTGCAAAGAGGAATCCTGGCAGGGCCAGTCCCAGGGCTGTCAGTTCCTGAACTGGCAGTGTCTCATTGTGTCCCAAGGGCATTTCTCCCTGTTCCTTGATGCCTTATCCAGGAAAAGGCTTTCAAAACAATATTAGTGGAGATACATTAGATAGATAGATAGATTAGATAGAGAGATAGAGAGATAAAGCCCCTTTATTAGAAGCTTCTAAGTGCACAGTAAAGGTATTTGTGCATGCCAGGCAAATGTTACAGTTTTTATAACTTTTAGTAACTAACATATTTGATGACTATACTCAACCCATGATACCGTTTTCCCCTGGTGCCTGCCCTAAGAACTCCTCAGAACTGTCCCTTGGAGCTCCTCCAAGGGCTCTGAGCTTACTCTCCTGTTTTCACTACAAGCTATCTTATTGTTTCAGTTGGAGTTCTTGCGGGTGTTCTTCAAAATAGCATGTTCTTGGTAATATATATCTAAGTGAATTTCAGGAATGTGTGAGTAATTTCTAATTGCTGCTTAAAATGTGAGAGACTTAGGAAAACTTATTCAACTTATATAACTCTATGAAAATCTATAAAATACACATTAAAACCTTTGGGCATCATCCTGATGACTTTGAGAGGTTTGTTTGCTGTGGCTTTAGCAGTTGCAGCCCCAGTGAGAAGCTGCCCCTACAGCTGGCCTTGCCTGTGGGCAGGTCAACACCCCAGGGCTGCCAAGATGTACATTCCAGGGCTGACTTCTGTCCTGGAGGTGCCCAGGGTGAGTGCTGATGTTCAGTTAGCTTCAATGGACCCCCAAAAAAAGCTTGATTTCAACCAAGATAAACTTGCATTCTGCCACTCGCATGCTTTTGGCCAAATTGCTGCCAGGCAGTGGCTTGTCCACCCCATGGAGACTGTGGCCAGGACAGCCCCATGTCTCCGAGATCCTGGAACGCAAACACCTCTCCCTCTTTCTGTCACAGCTGTTGCTTCCTACAGTTTCTTGTCTTTTTGTCTTTTGTGCTCCTGGACGAGGTCAGCCAGACTGTGTCTCTCTTTCTGCTGAAGCTGAAGGCCCATTACCCCCGTTGTGCAGAGCATGAGGGATTTGCATTTATCACTGCCCCATGTGTTCAGACCTTACTGAAAGTGCTCCTTATCTCTCTTACCCATTGAGCGAGGGATGTAATAACTTCCAAGCCCTTACCAATACTCAGGATATGAACACTGCCACGTCCAAACTGCCTGTGACACTGCGTCCATCACCTTGCATCTGTCACATCTCAGCCCTGTGGGAGCTCTGCTCAGACCAGCTCCAGGCAGATACACATGGATTATGTATCTCTGCTTTGAAGCAGAAGATTTTATTACTTTCTCCATGGTTATAAAATACACTCTTAGGTCTGCGTGTGCTTTATCCTTCTCTCTTTCTGGGAACTGTGAAAAACAAGGCCTGAGATTTTAAGAGCAAAGATAATTATTTTTTTTTGCTGTGTGGTGGGGGTCAAGGTCAACGTGTGAAAAACTTACCTACAGCTCCTAAAATAAGCTGTGGAGGTGTCACTAGCCTGTGACATACAACTGCCCAAGGGACAAGCTTATTTGAGCAGGAAAGGTTACACGTTATTTGATTTGTGCATGTACAAATGAGTGTGCCCGTATGTGGACAGACCAGTGGATATCAAACAGACAAGAAATGAAAATCTGAAATATAAATCGACAATGGCATTTTAAAAATGCAAGCATTTGTTTTTATGGTGCATTTATAACAGGCTATTCATAAGATTATACTCCCATGTGTTAAAGCAAAGTGAGATCTGCAGGAAGTAACACCTTTTATCAGACCAGCTGATAACAGCCTGAGAAAACAGATATATTGGGACATACAAACCCTTGAGGGTCTCACAAAGTTGGTAGCACTCCTTGTTGTTGGACCCAGACCTATCTGCTAAGGAAGGTTTGTTTGGAGGATCCTGAACTGGGGGATAGAATAGAATAGAATAGAATAGAATAGAATAGAATAGAATAGAATAGAATAGAATAGAATAGAATAGAATAGAATAGAATAGAATAGAATAGAATAGAATAGAATAATTTAGGTTGGAAAATACCTCTAAGCTCATTGAGTCTAACCATTAATCCAGCTCTTCAAGTCCACCTCTGGACCATGTCCCTAAGTATCACATCTCCATGTCTTTTAAATACCTCCAGGGTGGTGACTACACCACCTCTCTGGATCACTTGTTCTACTGCTTGACAACCCTTTCAGAGAAGACATTTTCCTAATATCCAATCTAAACTTCCCCTGCAGCAACATGAGGCCATTTCTTCTCTTACTCTCACTGGTTGCTTGGGAGAGGAGACCAACCCCCACCTCCCTTCAGGTAGTTGTAGAGAGCAATAAGGACTCCCTTGACCCTCATTTTCTTCAAGATAAACAACCCCTGCTCCCTCAGCTGCTCCTCATATGACTTACTCTTTAGACCCTTCACCAGCTCTGTTGCCCTTCTCTGGACATGCTCCAGCTCCTCAATGTCTTTGTTGTAGTGAGGGGCTCAAAACTGAACCCAGGATTTGAGGTGCAGCCTCACCGGTGCCAAGTACAGGAGAACAGTCCTGCTGGCCACACTAGTGCTGATATAAGCCAGGATACTTATATTCTAGTCAGTGCTTAACTCAGGGGTGTTTACCCTTTGGAGTTTCCTGGTCCACCTTCTGTGATCTGCATAGCCTTGCAATAGGTTTGAAAAGGTCAAAATAAATTGTTTGGACTTTCTGGGGTGTGGTGGAGAAATTGTTGCTTCTGTTTTGTACCACATTTTTGTTCCATGGTGGACTGAGATCTTTTGCATCGGTCACTGAAATTTGGGAACATCTTGTAAACTCACCGTTCCTTGACGAGTTCTTTCCACAGCCCTTCCTTAACAGCAGCTTTGCAGACTCCTCTGGGCACGTTTCCAAATGGAAGGGATGCTTTCACAGGAGCACAGGAAAGAGGTGAATAGAGGCTGTTCGATTCCCTCCTATCTCTATATTTGCACCAACAGAAGCTAAAAAAAGAAATTCTTCTGTACCTGCGGTTGCACTAAATATAACCATCTTGCTGGTTCTATATATACATCTTTAAAAGCATGACATGTGATACTTTCAAAGTATTGAGCCTGGAAAATAAATTACAATGCCAGAGGGCCAGACCTGTCAGTCACTCCATGCAAGGTAAACCACTGATTGATTTGGTCCTAGAGAATGGCTGACTTTTCTCTTTGTCGTCCTCCAACATAACAAACTTACCTCATTTTCTGATTTACAAAAAAAAAAGCTATCAAATAATAATAACTGATACAATCTGAAACCCCTGGAAGTTCTAAGGATCTGGTACAGAGATTTTGGTTCATGTAGGGTTAAAACCTCCAGCCCACAGCGCCAGTGATATCAGTCACTAATAGTAACCTTGCGTAGCTGCATGCATTAAGGTGGTATTGGATGATAAGGCAGAAGAGCAAAGCAATCTGTTGGGCTACAGCTGAAAATAGAGTCACTGCTGCACAGGGAAAAGCTTCATCCCCTCCTGGCTCTTCCTTCAGAAATGGAAATGCAGGGAGTCGTGCCGAGGGAAGGAAAATCTGAATTCCCACTGCTAAGAGACGGGGTGGCACTTGTGAGAAGGATTTCAAGGTCATGGTGGCGATGCTATCAGTGGTGATGAGGGAGCCCAGCAGACAGCAGGTGAAGGCTTCCCAGAGGTGGCAGTGCTGAGGGAGATCATCTGATAGCTGTGGCAAGCTGCCTGCTGGGGGGCACCTTCAGCCCGTGTTTCCCAGGCAGATGCATGGGAATGTGGCCATCAAGGTGACAGTGAGGAGGAGTGAGAGGTAAAGGAACTTCCAGTTATGTGTCTGTAGATAATTGGGTTTATGGTCACGCTGTATGAAAGGACTTTACCCGCTTTTTTACATCTTCCCTCTTTGTCCGTGGCTACTCCCCCATCTGTATTTGCACTCTGGCATACAGGAACAACACCAGCTGGTGTAATGTAGATAGTCTATGTAACAGCAAGGCTCTGAGGTGTGGGCCATCCTCACAACCGGGTGGTCGCACCCAGGGATGGGCACAGTCCCCCTGTGAGTGGCACAGGGGCTGAGTGATGGTGGTTGCAGCCACCACATAGTCCTCGAGCATCCTCTTCCCCCCCCACTCCCCACTGTCCTGGTAAACCTCCTCCCACTGTGGCATCTCCCAAGATCTCAGAAGAGCAGAGTCACTCTGGGAAGAAATGCATTTTTCCTTTAATCACACATATTCAAAGGCAAATAAATGAAATGGCAAGGAATCAGGAGTCTTGACCAAGGTCAAATGAACTCTGGTGGTATCTTAAAGGCAGTGCAGTCTCAAAATTGCAGGTCCATCAGTAAGAGGTGAGGATTTGAAGGCAGGACCCTATATTTCCACTGATAGCCTTCGTTCCAATCGTGTTCCACGTACAGCTCTAATCTTGAACAAACCATTTAGTGGTGTGGCACCTCTGTTTACTTCTCTTCATGTGACAAAGAGAAGTCATGAGCCACTTCACAGGCTTGAGTTAGAGTTTTGTTAACTAATATTTATATGGGTCTTTGAGATCCCTGCCTGAGAGGTACTGCAAGGGGGACATCTGCATCAAAGGTGCAAATATACACAAAACTGGTTCAGGGACTACAAGAACTGGCTTTTGCAGAGAGGCTGCTGAACTGAGGGCAGCAGTGTGAGCAAAGGTTGCACAACCCAGTCAGGATACGTTCCAAGGTGAGACTGAGACCTTGCTTAACCAAGGCCTTTTTAGAAGGCAATGGAAATTTCACCCTGCTAAGAACTGAGTATAAGGCATTCAGGATGTCATGAGCTTAATCTAGACCACATTTCCCAAATGATCTGATTTGCGTAGAGAATTAAAAAATGCCACTTAGCGTGGCAACAAGCACTCTGACTTCTCTCTTTGTTTTTTCACCAGCCTATTTTGTCCTCACGTGGTCTTGCTCTTCAAACTCCAGAGCTGATCTGGATACTTGAAAGCCTGAAGTCAAGGGTTTCTCTGATTATGCCAATACTCATCAATCCCACTGGCAGAAATATTTACAGATCCTTGATGCTCTTTTGTAATCAGGGAACAAGTATCTTCTTGCAGTATGTGGGAGATCTGGATTAAATTAGATCTGACAAAACCTTGTTGCTGAAACTTCTATAATGCTGAATCTTTCTGTAAGCACTTGTACTCCTGAATACCACATGGTTCCTATTCCATATTCAATGAATTTGCCCCATGACACCTATATAAACATTTTTTATGGTACTGGCTACCTGACCTGGTTTGTGCCCTGAAATCTTACCTACCCTGCATATATATATATACATATATATCTCGTCATAACCATAGGACTATGAAACTATGGGGACCTAAGTAATCTTACAATGTAAGGGACCTAGGACCCATCTTATATGATACCTTGTTTTGTTGAGGGAGTTTTTTCTAGCACTTCTCTCCATTTCTCAGTTTTCCATTGCCCCTCGCTGGGAAATTGAGGACTGCCAGGGGTTGACACCCAGGAGTTTTCCTGGCTGCTAATTTGTACCTTTAAATAAAAAGGAAAGTGAAGCTCCCTTGTAAGGCCAGACAGGGCTGATGCTGTTCCAGCAGGGATCAGTGGGAATGAGAAGGTGCTGTTTGCCCCACGCTGGCCCTGAGCAGTGGGAAATGGAGCAAATATCTGCCATCACTGCACACCAAAGCTGCACCCTACAGACCTGGAACAGCCTGTCTAGCAAGGGGGGTAAAATCTCCTCTGAGCCAGAGAGTGAAAATGACCTGGGGAAAAATAAAAAAAAAAAAGAACTAAACCAAAGACAGCTGGAAAAATCCTGCTGTTTTGGGTAAAGTCCCAAAGGCTGTATCCTGAGTGGGGGGAGCCCAGTACAGCTTCACTGGGACCATGGCCCTGCACTGGCTGCTGCCACTGCTTGAGTGCATGAGGACTGAGTGGGAGGAAAGGCTATTGCTGGTGTAGGGGGAAGGAGAATCAGAGGAACCATCAAAGAATCAGTGTGAGTGCAGTCCTAGTTGTAACGGGCAGGACTTTATAAATACTTCAAGTAGTCCCCCGTTGGACCCCAAACTGCATATGTAGATGTATGTTGCCCTCCTCATCCAAAACTTTCCTTGTAGTATGGGTCAAAAGTCTTTTGCTTTTGTAGGTCTTTCCAGCCAGTACTATTACAGCATTAAACAGTGAGAATCACATTCAAACAATGAAAACGGGCTTTTCTAGCTTCTGAGACTGGTCAGAGAAAGAAAGGCAACACACCATTACCTTAATACAAGAAAATGTTTCAAACAGAACTTGAAAAGTCCCTGTTTTAAGAAGTATCATATCACGACTTTTCGCACGGGCAAATCATGCAAGCTATTCTTTGTGAAAGAAAGCTAGGAGTGAATCATTTCCCCAGCAGATGCACTGATCAGCATTTAGAGGTCTGCTGTTGGCCATGCCAGGCTGTGACTTACGCATCATTAGTGACCTGGAAGGCCAGGGGACACAATATCCAGCCAGGCTGCACACTGTGTCAGGGGCCCTGCCTCAAGAAGCTCTTGTGGGTGGCACATGTCATGGTCCCAGTGCAAGGACTTGGCTTCTCTCTAGGTGCAGTGATCCCAAGGTGACAGGTATGCCCCAGCATGTGTCAGTGGCCAAAATGCCATGGTCTGTTTGGCATGGTGAGCAGTGATAAAAAAGCTTTCATCTACGTTATTATGGTCTCAAATTGGGCTGTGTTCCCAGCCCTCCTTGCAGCATGCATGCAGAAAACAGGCAGGAAGGACAGCCCTGGGGTCAGAGCATGACACAAGAAATCAGGGGAATTGGCTGCCTTTAGGAATCAGCCAGAAATTCCACGTGTGACAGTGAAACCAGACATCCCCCTGCTTCACCATCACACAGAAGAAAAACATTCCCCTAATGCAGACCAGGGCTGTAGAAAGTACCCAAGCAAAGACAGATCCTTCCCTGGCTGTAGGAACTACCCAAGCAAAACCAGATCCTGCTGTTCTTACTCCTGTGCTATCCCCTTCTGCCCTCCAGAAGGGGTGTAGTACTGTAATATAAAATGAGGTCCAGCATTTAATCCAGCAGAGACATGACAAAAGCTTGTAGCACCTACTGTTTCCTTTATCCCTTCATTTCCATTTCTAATTTTGTATCCAGATTTTGTGTTTATCTTTCTTGAAGACATTCAGTGCATGCTGGGATTTTAATGCCTGGAAGATGGATTAAGTAATGAGCCTCTTAAGCACAGCCGCGTCCCCTCAGGTATCTCCTGGGTCTCCTGTGGCATCAGGCTCTTTCCTAGTTTTGTCACTGGCATAAGGCTGTGCCAGCAGGGTGACTGCCACAAGGATAAACTGGGGTCAGAATTAGCTCAAGATTTTGATCACTGAGGCCAGGCCTTAAGGAAAGTGGCAGAAATCTAGCAAGGACGTTGTACCCAAGCAGCACAGTGGGTATCCTGGGCTAGCAGGGGTTCTGAAGATGTGCTGCACACCACTGAGCACCACAGATGCACCCAAAGATGGATCTCCAGGAGAACTGTGCTACCTCTGTTTTTCCTATGTTTTTTCCATGCAAAACCGACCGAAAAATCACAGACTTTTATTCCTTTGCAAGGTGTGGAAGGAAGAGGGGAGAAGCAATGTTATAGGTAATCCTCAGGCTGATGTTGTCAAATCCCAGAGGAAAGGAGCCAGGAAAGGGTAAAAGGGAAGTGGGAGGAGAACTTGGGGTTCCAGGAATTGTTAGCTGCACAGGCAGGTAAAACAGAAGTGCCCTCCCTTTCTCAGTAGTAGCAATGGAGATGCTTTATTGTAAACGCCGAGGACACGTATGTCTTCAGTTGTGTGCCTGCACGTGTCCATGCTTGCAACAGTGACCAAGGAAAAGGCTGAATTCTCTTAAATCTGAATTGTTTGCCAAGCTACACATTTCCCTCCCATCCTCTCCTCTGCACCTGAAGTATTAACCACTGTGGAGTCACAGAGGTTTTCAGACAGTTCCACTGCCTCCATGTCTCACCAGGGAGAAGCTCCCTGGGCACTCTGCAGTGAGCAGTCATCAGTGCTCCTCCCGACACTCCTGCCTGCTTCCCAAGGATGGAGATGCTTAGGAGCAACAGGAGTGATTCCAGATGATTTACTAATGAGCAGAGGTATGACAGGAACATTGCTTACCTTTTAATAAAAATCACTTCTAGATAAGAAATAAAGGACAGGAGGGTTTTTTTCTTCCCAAATTACATTTTGCAGGATGGAAAAGGCAAATTAGCAAAACAGTTCTTTTGGTTAACAAACTGATTTTAAAATGTTTCATTCCTGATTTCTTTGCAGTCTCCCTTTCTGAGCAAATTATGTCCTTGCACCTTGGGGTTAAATTTTCCTCAGTTTCAAAGCAAAAAGGAGTTTCTACCTTGCAACACTTTATGAGGATGCCAAAGACAATACTTGTATATATTTCATCAGTCTTAATCCTATCTTCTCCAGGCACTTAGCAGAAGTGTCCAAGATAGCAGACTATGTTTTTTGTATAGTTCATGGAGAAACAGAAGCATCAAAGGAGGGTAATTTATTTGGACTTCCATCTCCCTTCATTGCCCTCAAGGCAACACAGCTTCCTAATGTAGACCATGCTCCTTTTTAACTCGGACAAACCTAAATGTCCAAGAAGAACTTCTCTGCCACCTTGCTGATACAAGAGTCAAAACAACAAAATAATTTGATTATAATGGAACATTTTAGGATGCAGAGAAACATGATTTTAAATTTTGATCTGCCACAGGCTCCCCAGTATGACACTAGGCAAGTCACTTAGATCTGAGTCTATTGCACCTAATTCTTGCTGTATCACTGGAAGTCCCTGTGAAAGGAGCATGGTCTGCTTTAGGAGGTTGTGTTGCCTTGAGGGCCAGTGAAGGGAGCTGGGAGGCTGAATAAATTACCCTCCTTTGATGCCCGTGTTTCTCCATGAACTATACAAAAAATTTAGTCTGCTAGTTTGGACACCTGTTAAGTACCTAAAGGAACCTAGGAAAAGTCCAGCTTTGACCTTAGCAGGGGTTGTTTCAAGTATGTAAAGATACTTAGCATTTAATTCACACAGTAGCACTGCCAAGAAAAATATTAAATATAGTGAAGTAATGAGATCCATCCTTCTATTTCTGATAGAGAGGTGAATGGCTATGTAGACTTCAGAAGAAAAACTGAAGGTTGGTTTGAATGCTGACACAGAAGCTGACCTGGGTCTTTTAAATCTGTGCAGGATCTCCTTATGTTTCAGAATAATAATGAGCCTCTAGAATAATGGCATAACAGAGTTTCGTAGCCAAGATGATCGAAGGACAGAAAAGAGAATATTACCTTTTTTTACAAACCTTGCCTTGCTTTGGAAAAACACAGTTTGAGATTGAAACTTGAGATTAAATCCCAAAGTCCACATTTGGGATGATTTGTGAAATTCAATGTGACCATTTGCAAAATGCTCATGTTTACATTTCTCCTTGCCTCTTGTTATCTTCCATCATGAAGTGCAGGTGTCAGAGCACAACTACAACCTTGCTGCACTCTCTGTGCTGTTATGAGCTTTTGATCACTTTAATCACGGTACTTAAAGAGTAACTTGATCTATTTTTTCCAACTAATTTGACATCCTACAAAGTAAGAAGGTAATTAGTGACGTCTGCTCTACTGAAAAAAAGTGGTATTTCACTTATTCCCCCAAGAGCTGTATGGTTTGGATATAACCATTGTTAGATAGAAAACAATGCTTCTTTCTTAAAAAAAGAGAAGTAGAAGACAACTTTGAGTTACTTGATTATTCAGCTTGTTCGTGTTTTGTTTTAGCTCTGTCTTTGATTCAGTGCAAGTGATGAATTTTAGCTTTCCTTTGCCCTCGTAGTTCCAGCTGCTGGAGTAGTCAGTGCTAGTTACCTCAGATGTTTCTCTCATGTGTGTTTGCTGACTTCATTTGGCAATAGGAACAGGTACATGGCTGCAAACTAGGCTTTCCTGTTTGGGGCATGGTTTTTCATCCCTAAGATGTTTTAAGCAGGAGGTTCATCTACTTTTACTGCCTGATCTTATCTGAGCCACTTAGAAGGTACCAGCTGTCTGAGTATTAGCTAATTGCACAATTTGTGTGTGTTGTGCAGGCTTTCATAAAAGATAGGAATGGCATCAGAGGGGTAATGCTTTCACCTTCCCAAGGGGCCTCTCTAGCTGTGTGACCTGTCAGTGTTACATGGCTCATTGCAGAACAACACTGGTCTGCTGCCTCTTGAACAGCAAGTCTGACCTGTGTTTAGACAAACCATCTGTTTCTCTGCCCTCTCTCACTCTCTCTGATCTGTGGCCACAAAGGAGAAGGGGTGGTCAGCAAAAGTTCAAACACAGAGAAACATTTCAGCCCGGGTTTGCTGAGGTGCCTGGGATCCCAACCTCCCCTGGGAGGTGGTGGCTGTATCAGAGCTCTCCAGCATGTTCCCAAGGAGGAGATGCTTTTGTAGCTAGCCAGGCAGTTTCTTCCCTCTGAAAACTAGGCATGATGTACTTCCCAGAGGCAGGCTGGATGGCAACAGAGGTTGCTTCAGAAGCTCCGTTCCAGGTTTTGATGATCAGCACACTTTCATGTGCCAGCAGCACTCTGAAACCTGGTACAGGACTGCAGTGTTGGTAAAGCATTTGCAATCTCTCACACAAGTGCCCTCTCACCCTTCCCTTTTGCAAAGGGCCATCCCTCCCCATCAGCCCATGGTTTTATTGCTGGGAATGGGATGCTGTTAGGTCAGTGCTGTACCACTGAGCAGTCCCCTGCATTGCTTCATGCTTCTCAGAATAATAGTGGGAAGGCTTTGAGTGTATTTGGATTTCCCTTTCCCTGGGTTGCTCTGCAGGGCAGGAACTGCTGTGTGTCGCTGCCCATTAGAAATGCTCAGAACAGCCCAGCGGGAGGCAGGGGATCCTCAGTTCATCAGGACAGACTGGTCATTGTTCTTCCATTCCCCCTGGTTTCCCTCCCTCCATGGAGGTCCACTGCTATAGTTGTGAAAGCAAAGAGGCAAGAGGGTTCAGGTCCATCTCAAGACACCTCAAGGTCTGTCTGAGGGTAGGGCAAATGTACACCACTTCATTAAATTTCCAAACTTTCATTTCTTTTTAAAATTAGAACCGCTACTCCTCTGTGTATAAATCCTGCATCCTCCCTAACAGGAGCAAAGCAGTTCATGTGTAGCACACCACAGCTCTTTGGAGAATCACAGGGCTTTACTAATTCTTTGCATCTATATTACAGTAGTGTGGAGTCCCCAATGAGTTCCCCAGGACTCACTGAGCAGACACTGGACTGCAGCCAAACCCAGCCCTAGAGGGGTCAGGGATGGCTCCAACTCTTCCAGCTGCTCTCAACAGCATGCGAGTGGTACCTTTAATGCTCCTGGGACCAGCTGATGCCAGTAGGGATTGAGCTGAGAAGCCCAGAGCTGCTCACACTACTGTGACCTCCAGTCCCTATTTAGCTTTTGCAGTAAGGAACAAAATGAGGCTTATCTGTTGTTACTGCACAGGGTTTATCAAAGTTCTGGTCTCTGTCAGTCATGGGATGAAGTGCTGCTCATACAAAAAATTTTGTTGTAAATGAATGGCCAATCCCCCAGTGCTCCCCAGGTAGTAGGATTTCTTCCACCAGCATATCCAAAGTGAAACCATTACCCTGTCCATTAGAATGACAGGACAGATGGCTATGTGTGGATGGACAGTTGTTAGATGAGTGCTGTAGGATTCTTCTTATTCAAGAGCTGCTATGATGTTTGATCTTATACTACAGAAACCACATACTTCAAAGGCAACAGGATCTAGGCCAGAAGGAAGCAAAGATGGGGAAAAATCAATCCACCTTATCAAATAAACGTGTGTCTGGATGCACGTGCCTGAGACAGTGATGTATTCTTTGCATGCATAAAAATTAACAGCCTGGTGAGAATCTGTGTTTTTTCATTTTGATGAAATCCTGGGGAGCCCATATGCTGCCCATTACCAAAGAGTCCAGGCCCCAAACTGGTGCCTGCGGTGCCCTCAAGGATCCCTCACTGTGGCCACGGGCTGGGATCTTTGTTAGTCACCTCACTGACTTCTGTTCTCTTTCTCCCTTTGCTCTTACTAACAGAGAGCCAGGCTGCAGTGAGGGTCACATCCACAACCCCCTCCAGTATGCCCAACCTCTGAGTATCTTAAATGTTACATAAAGAGCACAGTGGGTTTTTTTTACAGAGAGGTGGCTTTGCATTTGCGGGCTTCTTGCTGCAATAAATTGGCAGATGATGCTCTAATGAGAACAATAATGCACCTACCCTACCGCCTTCGATCACTTACGTGCTCTTTTGCAGCTTGTGAAAGGCTCTAAAAGCTTTCACCAGACAGGTTGTCTGATTTTTAGGGAGTGTCACTAGCGCTGTTTAGCCTAGACAGGCAGAAGCCTGTTTTTACAGTGCATTGTTGCTCGACAATTAATGTCAGGCTAAGTGACCAATACCTAGTCTGACCCAAGAAGCGCCTGATTCCAGAGATTTTCCAGCAATTCCAGTAATGGAGGCCACCTCAAAGCAGCCTCTCCAAACTGAGCACTTCAATAAACTGCTTAATGGGTGGTGTGCTGGGGTGCAATTATCTGGCATCAGATGTGCTGTGTCATTTTGCACCAGCTGACTGTCAGCATTAGTGACTCTGTGTGTGCTGGTACGAGCTGTGTTCTCGTGACAAAGTGATCTGTGTTCTCGAGCTTTGTCTACTCAGAGATACACGTGCAAGGGACAGAGTAGCACTTCTTGTTCAGTTCTCCAGCTACAGACTCGGGACCATCTTTATTCTTTGTTATAAAAGTTGCCTGGCAGCTCGGATGAACTCCCATGGGAGGTTATCACCAGGTTGTGATTAAAAATATCCACCAAACAGCTGTTTCTGTGGAAGAAATGTGTTTCATTAATCTGCAAACCCACAGCAATTAAAATTGGGTTTTGAAACCACTACAATAATAAGCTGTATGCATTCTGTCTCACTGTTCAGTGTGCCATTTCCTATGTGCTCTGCCTGTCTCCTTTTCTGCAGCATCTCCCTCCCAGCGACCGAACTGGCAGGTGATCTTCTACGACTTTCAGTTTACCTTTGTCTGCTTTAGAACCCAAAGCCAGTCTCTACTTATTTATGCATCTTTATCTGAAGGGGAATCGACTCTATTTTAATTGCACACGAATGGGATGATAATAAAATGTTAATTGCTTTTTCTGCCCATGCACTGATCTATATCTGGCAGAATTTGCCCTTGATGATCCCAGAACATCCGCACCATTGCAAACGAATAAACACAGACAAGCCACTCGCATCAGAATCCAGGTTTCTCTCCCAGTGTTCCCAGGCAGTTCAATGCTTTTTCATTCCAGCAGCTGTACACAGCATCGCTGATGTGGAACTGCTCAGCACATATGCTAATATCACACGTTCACTATAGTGGCCATCATGGGAGGTAATGTGGGATTTCTTTTGGAAGAATGTGGTGTCTTTTATTTGCAGGACTGAAATCTTCTCACTGATTAAACCACCTAGAAATGGCCCACTCATCTACCTTAGAGGAATCTTAGGTTCACAATGCCCTGTTAAAACGGGGAGCTGCTCAAACATGTATCCGTCATCCAGAGCTTTCTATGTGCTGTAACACACCTACTGCTGTGATAACTGAGCGCCTGTCAAGACACTATATTGCTAGCCGTGAAGTCCTCTCCAGTTTATCAACAGAGAAGCTTACACTGCTGCCTGGCAAGCTTTTGTGACTCAACCTTGACCTCTAAGGATCTTCTCAGGGAGAGAAAGCATCAAATTCTCCTTGCAGATTTAATCACTGTTTCCTCTGCTGCGGGCTCTGGCTGACAAGATGGTAGAGATATCTTTAGTTCAGACAAAATCATCTGAAAGCAGTGCCAGCTACAAGACACAGACCACACACTTGTACCATATGTTGTGTTTGGCATCCCAGGTTCCCAAACTACACACACAGAGCAAAGTGGAAAACTACCCAAATCCCGAGGCCACCAGCTGGTCATCAGTGTCAGTCAGCCACCTTCCCAGACACGAACACTCTGGGCCATATTTGAACTGCTGGCCCAAGTGCAAGACACTCTTTATACCCTCACTGTCCTTTGAACTTCAGGAGAATGCTTATAACCTTGCAACAACAACAACAAAAAAAAGCCATTTCAATGATGACACTTGACTGGAACTAGAGAACACCAGAGGTGAGTGCTGAAAGGTTCCCATCTCTTAACAATTCCCATCTAAGTGGTTCCATTATAACTTCTAGTAAAAGCAAATATGATTTGTCCTATGCATTGATGTTTTTCTCAAGTAATGCTTTTCACAGAAGTCCAGATTTAAGGCATCTCCCTTTCTTCTTCTGGATGCTCCCGGTTTCCCAGAATGTGTCGCAGAGTTGGAGCCAATTCTGTTGGTGAGATGCTGCATTTCTCACCTGCTGATTGCAATTAGCCATTGCCAGCTGGGGCCTGGTGAGCTGCTGAAGAGCTAACAAGAAGTGGAGACCAGCAAGAGGCCTCAGGAGCACATAAGCTGTGAATAAACAAGAAATGCAGAGCTGTGTTCCTGAGGTGGTTCCTCTGCAGAACAAGGTTCCCAAGGCCCCATGTGCATGAAGGCTCAGCTTTTGGAGGCTCAACTTGCTCCTCATGGTCTTCCACATTGTCATTGCGTGTTTGCCAGAAAGGAAACGTGGAAACAAAGGTTATTTCAGGTAAAAACAAAAACAAGTGTGGTTTCCTAAGAGATACTCACAGTCACCCTTATCCTAAGGCAGCCTCAATCATCACAATGGGTAAGTTACCTTTGACTATGGTGGTTGCTTCACCAGGGATATACCAGGTGAGCTCTGGAGGTGGGCAGAGCCCCCCCTGTGCCCTGCCCAGCCTGCTGTGTTCTGAGGCATCCACATGGGCTCTGAAGAGCAGTTCCCAGTAGTCTTTACCTCATTGTTCACCTCCTGGTAAAGAAGCCTATAGCAATGCTGACTTATCTGCTGGGGCCAGGTGGGTTTGCATCTCAGACCTCCAAGGGAAATTCCCCTGCAGTTTGTGAACATAGGTCAGTCTCCCTCCATGTGCCCCAGGAAACCCTCTTGGTGTTCCCCCAGAGGTTCGTTAACTGCCCAGTGCAGAAGGTGATGCATGGCAGGCATGCACCATGTCACTCCTGGAAACACCAGGGCATGCTTATCTCAGAGGAAATTCTGTGAGCAGCAATTATGACCTACAGTCTGTTCTCTCCAAGCAATGGGAGGCAGCAGTGGCATCTACTCAGAAATTCCTAACAGCCCCCAGGCCAAGGCATTAAGAATGTACATGCTAATAAGGTGGGTCCCGGGACCTATGTCTCCCCCTTCTTATTAAATGAAAAAAAAAAAAAACAGCGAGAAAGTTTGCCTTTAAAACTAGAGAGTAGAGCGAGGATGAGCCTCAGACTGAAAAGAAACCCCAGCACCTCTGGGTCCCAGGGATCTCTGTAGCCCACTGACAGATTCTTCGTGTCACACCAGCACAGTCGCCTAAAGGATGCCAAGCACCTCTCTCCCTCGGTGCTCCATGAAGGTGTGTTGGCATCTCTCCATGCTCCAAGGGCAGGACCAGGGACTGGGGAAAAGGAGAAATAGGCAATTCTTTCATGAAGTGCAGGAAGACCTTGTGCAGGATGGCTGGGTCTCGCTTTCCTCACAGTGGGATGTCTGGAGGCTTCACCCTCTCGTGGCTGCTGTCAGGTGCAGGGGATGTGTCCCTTGCAGGGACTGTAGACCCCTGACCCCCTCACTGTTGCCACTGTCTCATCCAGGCAACTCCAGGCACAGGATAAAGAGGGGAAACACAAGGGAAGGTGGAGGGTGGAGGGCAGTCCCTGTGCCTAAGGGGTAACAGCATGGCACAGGGGAGTGATCCCCAGTAAAAGGGGCCCTCAGCACCCCAGTCCTCCTCCTCTTCCCACAGTAGAGGCTCTTTCAGGCCACAGTCTCCCCAAATCCCATCACTGTCATCTTTGGCTACACACATTGCTTTCACAGTGGCTCCCTGATGTCATGGACCTCCTCACTGCCAGTTCTCCTGGGCCTTAAGAACACAGGGATCCTGGAAGCTGCCCCACAATTCACTGAGTTTTGAGGCCCTCTCAAGCCAAGACTGCTTGGAAACAAGAGGTCCCAGATCAGCAACATCTGGGAGTGTCAGAGAACAGAAATGGTTGCAGAAGCAGCAGAGAAGGATGAGGTGGCATCAGAACAGTGGACACCATCAGCCTAGAGAAACTGTGGATGCCCCATCACTCTTAATCAGGACAGGTTGGATGGGTCTTTAAACAATCTGATCTAGTAGATGTCCCTGCCCACAGCAAGGGGATTGGATGATCTTTAAAGGTCTCTGGAAGGAAAAAGTCAAACTGTAACTTCCTGCAGAACTGCAGGAGAATGTCAAAGCTTGCTAGGTTAAAGGTGCCTCGAAGGATTGAGCTATTCTACTGTCCATGTCTATAGATGGAGTCCAGAGGTTTTCACATTACAGCCTCTGCGTGCAGGTAAAAACGAGATGGACTCACACACTTGTAGTCCCGCAGCGCAGCTGTTTTTGTCATTTGCTTTAATCTGGGGAGTTTGCTGCAGCATCGTCCTCATTTTGGTGGCTGCAGAGGGTCGGGATGAGAAGAATGTAAAATAGTTTTTTAGCAAGTCAAATTTTTTACTGGTAATTTCCACCTCTTTCTGGTTCTGTTCCCAGGGGATTCACAGAGGGGTTTGGCATCTCTCCAGGTCATTCAGCACTTTGGAATGTGCTGTAAAATTATTTGCCCTGAGCAGCATTACAGGAAAGGCATCCATCAGTTAACTTCATCATCAGCCTTCTCTTCTGAGAGATGTGTTGCTGATGATGAGTCATAAAGACATTGATTTTAACATTTGCTTTGAATCATAATTGCATTCGTAAGATTACATAGTGGCTCTCAGGGATCTACTGAGTTTTTAAATCTATAGTCAATGCCTATTTTTCTCAGTTAAGTACTGTATAATGCATAGGATGACCTGGCAAGTTTTTATTTTTATACACATTGCTTTTGGAAAATGGTGTCTTATATCTGAAAAATTAAGTTAATACAAAAAAAATAGCTTTCTTTTTTTCCAATGGTAGTCTTTATTTTAAAAATTCTGTGTAATGGTTCAGTAGGGTGAAAGAGTGTGTTATAATTAAAGGTTAATATCCGTATTGAGTTTGTATCAGAGGGGTTCCCATCGTGATTTGAGATCCTGGTGTTCTAAGTTGCTATAAAACTAAACCAATGGTTAAAAGTATAAAACTGAAAAGACATACTTAGGAGTGAAAATGAGGTGCAAGGTCTAGTCACCAGGACTGTGAAATGGCAGACATATCTCACAGTCTATATTGCTGTGCACTCATTTTTTTTAGAAAAATTCTGCCTGGCAATGCTAAAAGATGTTGGTGGTGGTTGTTGTGGTTGTTATTACTACTACTACTTCTGGTCATTACCTACAGAATGTTTGGAGAGCAGGCAACACCCCGTGAACCTTTCTGAAACCCTCTCAACAGACAGCTGGCTCCCCAAATTTGGAGGCTGTGTGTTTTTCCTGCACCAGGCAGCCTACCACCATGGTGCTGTGCCATTCACAGGGAGAAGGCAAGCTTTCCCTCTAACATGGGTCTGATGAAGGAGGTGAGAGCTTCAGGGACACACCAATGTCCACATTTTACTCTGTTGATGAGAAGTTTGTGTTCTGGGTGAGCATGAGAACACTTGCTGGACATTGACTGACTCTCTGGCAAACAAAATGCAGTCTTTACTTGAATAATTTGACTTTCGTGATCATGAAGCCTGTAAGGAACTTTCTACCTTGGTGCCTGCTGTGGTCAAGGAAATAAAGAACCATCACTTTAGAGACCTAACATTAAGAAATCTCTCTTGCCAGTATTACTTTCAGCTACTTTCCTGTTAATTTGCTGAGTCAAAATAATAAAATAAAAATCCCAGATCATTAGTGAGGGCAAAAAGAGACAGGGGAGAAGTTGATCCAAGATAGAACCTGACAGGGTCTTGTCTCTGGCTTGTGCATTTACTGGTTCCTGTCTCCCCTTTCCATGTTTTTTTTTCCAAGTACTTTGCATAATAAACGGGTGAGAGGTAGGATCCAAGATCTTCCTAAGGTTTAAAAAGACAACAGGATAACAAAATGTGATGGTCAAATCTCAAAAAAAAAAACAACAAACCAACCAAAAACCAACAACCAAATGAAAATCCTGTCTCTCCACTCAGCAACCCTTAACAGTACTTTGAATATGACTAAAATCAAAGTTGTTCTTTGCAACTGGCATGAAGCAGAACACTTTTTGTTCAACTGAACTATGTCTCACAGTACTCTGATGGACTCTTGCTGACGATTTCTGACCCTGGCAGGCAAGAGCCCTACAGGGCTGGCTCTCATTCAGGCAGATGAGGTGTAATATAAGTGACAGTAAAGGTGCCTGAACCTGCTGCTCTGTTTGGTCTGTGGTTCTAGAGCTATTAAAATCACAACTGCTACATAAATGTCAAGCATAGTATTCCTGGGGCTAAAAAAAAAGGGAATCTTTCCTTATCCTACAGCTGTGAGGTCAAGGTAAATGCAACTGTTTAGAAACACTGCAATCCTGAAGCCCCTGGGGGATTTTAATGCGTTTTATAAACTGGTTTCCAAACCAAGCTATTAGGAAAACAAGGTATTTCTCCATAAAGCCTTTCTTTTTCTCTCTTTAGGGACAGTAATCCCTGCCTTACAGTGCTTTAACTCAATCAGAATGATCATTTTTATAAACAGACCATTTTTCATGACTTGCTTGATCAACTTGGGAAGGCAGCTTTCAAGAAGTTATAGTCATACACTATAGGGAAAAAAAAACTTGCTCCATCTGTTGCAACCGGAGATGTAACAGAAACCATGTCCTCTCTCTGAAGGTAATGCATAGGGAAAAATACAGACATGCACTTGTTTTCCCTTCACACTCAGCTGCAGTTATGCAATATTACAGAGGGAAAGGAACAAGTTCTTTCACAATGGATTGCAGAGCGAAACACCTTTTTTTTTATTATTATTTTTTGTACAGAAGTTTATGGTGGAAAATGCCAATATTTACCAAGACCTCCACCTGTATGAAGAGGAGCTTTCAAGTTGGTGGCTTTTGAATACTTAAATTGGGACAAAGAGGGCCTCAAGGACACACAACCCAAATAGCCATGGAGTGTTATGGCTGTGCTGTGAGCCAACTGGTTGCTCAACGGTGGATCAGCTCTAGTGAAGGATAAAAAATTTATTTTCATTGGAGGTTTTAATTGCCCACATCTGTCTTTATATGCATGAGGTAGACTGTATACCTAAAGGGGGTTGGGTTGGGCTTACTTTCTGTCTCAGCACAGGAGTGGCGAGAGGTTGACACGCGGGGCACACACATAAAGGGCTGGCTCTAAAGGAACAGGAGGGGAGCCTGCCTGCTGACTCTGTCGAGGGGCTGGGAGTCAGCCAAAAACCTCCGGGAGCTACGGAGTACTGCAGGACTGCTGAGGGATTTCAAGCACTCTCCTGGCCTCATGAGAGCCACATTTTTTCACACACACTCCCCAGCCAAAAGTGAGAGCTCTCTTTCCCATCTCCTCCTCACACATGTACTCTTAACATGTGAAATATTCAGAGAAACGAACATTTAGCACAGAATCTGGAAAAAAAAACCCAAACCCCTAACTTATTCTGAGTTACAGGGGTCTCAAAGCAGTGCTGTCAAACTGAGCGTATAGAGAGCAATCCAAAGAAGTTCTGAGACTGCTGTTTTAGGGAAAATACGGTGCCACACGCCCCAGAGAAAGCAAATATGTATAAGAGGAAACGTCTTCTTATCTGAGAGTTAGTACTACTCAAACATGCCTTTTGTGGCAGGAAAGAGTGGCAAGGTTCTCAGATTTAGCTGTTAACAAAATACCTCAAGCAGGTGTGTTACACCCCATAGGAATGGACTTTGCACCACAACGTGGATCTAATTCCACAGCAGCTCACAGGAGTGGAGGGCTTTGGTTGTCTCGGAAATGTCTCTTACCAGCTCTCTACAGACCTTTCAGGTGGAAAACTCAGCTTCCTAATGACAGTTGAAACTTTTACTTGATTGAGAAAAAGTTTGATTGGCAAAAAGGACGTGCAGTTTCTTCCCCTTTTGAAGTCTTTGCAGTTTGGACTGTTGGGGAAGTAGTTAGACTATCCTGAGTTTGCAAACTGAATAAAATGCGAAAATGCAAATACAGTTTTCGAAAGTTACTAGTTTTGGCTGAGCTCTCACTGTGTGTCAGTGGCGGATTCTCTTTTGCAGGTGCTGGTGGAAGTAACATTTTTAAATAAAGGAATCTTTTTCTTTTTTTTTTTTTTTTTAGTGAGGTGCTATCATTGTTAACAAACAACTCTAATCAATGTTCTGCATCACCTTCTGCATTAGCTGGGACGGGAGGGTAAATGGTGGTGGTGTTTGCAGCAGAAAGGAGCAATAGCAGGTAAAGCACCTCTGTATTTCTATTAACTGAAACAAATTACACCGAGGAGGAGATATTACCAAAGAGGGAACAGAATAGAAATGGATTAAACTATCTACTTTGGGTATGGTCGTTGGAAGAGACCTTATGTTGTTCTCAAACTGTAAGTCAGCTCTCTCAAGAGCAGTGCACATTACTCAAATTCCACCGACAGTACTGGGGATTTCTCTAGAATTTACAGATGATATAGTGAACAAAGGGAAAATATTATTACTTCCTTATTATAGACTGTGAATAAACAGTGTTCTGGGTAGCAGTGAACATTGAGTCAGAAGATTATCATGGAATGTAAATTAACAAGCCCATTAGGAAGAAACTTGTAAGGCAGAGAGAGGGATTCTATGTTTCCCAGCATTGCTCAGGGTGCAGCTGTCACCCGACACCGACTTCTTCAGGCTGGCATGTTTTACACCTCTCCTAGGCTCAGTTTACCCCAGCAGAACTAAATGACCCGTTCAAGGTTGCTCAAGAAGTGTATGAATATCTAGTTCTGGATAACTGAAAGTCTCCCTCTCTCTCAGCCAATTTCCTTGACTACAAAACTGTCCTCCCTGTTTGATGCCTTGTTTTAAAGTGAATCCTTGACCACAGCTGTACTCTCCTCTACCATGTCATCAGCCAAGCCTGTTGTCTCCCTGTTGCCAGTAAACAACTTGATCACATTTATCACATTATGATATTTTTGCCTCCTTGGCCGAACTCCTCAAACTGCTCAGCTTGCAACAAAGCCACAACAGAACAACCTCTGCTGCCATTGCCGGTCCTGCTTCTTGCTTTCTGAGGTGCAGATGGAAATCTGACCTTCACCTTGGAGTGATTTCCCATTCATCATCAAGATGAATAGCTGTCGATCCACCCTGTGCTGCTTAAAGTGGTGGCTCGCAAGCGACTCTCGGCGCACACTTCCCAGCTGCACCAGCAGGACCACTTCTCTGCACTGTTTGCACTGGGTGAATAGTGCTCATAATCTGAGACTTAACGTCAAATATTTTCTGCAAGGGAAATAAAAATGTCAACAGGAAGTGAAATGTGACCTGATTAACAGTTAAACCTCTGACTCTGCTTCGTTTTTGACTGATGTGGTGTTTTACAAGGATAATAATACCAGCGATTCCTCTTAATTGATGGACCCTGATGGAAATATAAATTAAGCAATTAATACAATTCTCTGAGACTCATAAAAATAAACTGTACGTAGAGATAGTCATATTTATTTTTTGAATTACTTTAAAAACATGTGTCATACAAAGCATTACAACATTTTTTTCTAGGCAAAGCTGAGGCAAGTTTGACCTCCTTAAGAGCTGGAATGTGCCAGAGGAGGCGATGCAAATCATCAGCCACAGACCTGGGCAGTTTGATAACCCAAGCTGCCTTTTGTCTGGGGAGTTCTGCAAGCCCTGATTTTCATGCTTTTGTTTAAAACAAATCAGAAAAAAAATAATTACTGTTTAACATTTAGAATCACACCCAGAGGCCCCATTCAGGATCGGGAGCCCTTTGTGCTGGCTAAGAGCACAGCAAACACAGTGGGAGAAACAGACTCTGCAGCAAATGGCTTGTGATCCGATTCCTGATGCTTTTAATGGTTTCTTCCATGGGAGGTGGTTTTAATAGTGAATAGCAGACCAGTGTGACCTTGAGAGATGCCAGCTTGAAACCAATAGGAGTTTTCAGGACAGAGCAGGAATTCTGGGAAAGCAAAAATTTAGGGATTTGCAATACCCAAGTGATATGAAGCAGTATTTACAAACATTTACAAACAGACTGCTGTTGGATTCAATCGTGTTTGCATCCCTCCAAGCCACTAATGGGCTCCCTGTGATTGAAATATTCTCCATGTTTCTCATTTGACTTCTGGTTCCCAAGCAATCAGAGTTCATACTCCAAAGCTTTCCTCTGCCACCATGAAAGCTTGGCAGTTGTGTTAATGGAGGCTGGGATTCTCTTGCAATGTCTTCAGGTGTAAAGAAAACAGCTTGCTCACCCAGAGGCGCTCAGTGCTTGCTGTTTAATTCCTTTCGAAAAGTTACTCCCTGACACTGGGAGCAGAAGCCACACCACAAATTACAGGCAGTGAATAAAGCAGGGCTGTTGCACATGCAGTCTGCTCCCTGCCTTTGAAATTCGGGACCTGAATAATTCGGAAAGGGGATTTGACTTCTTTTAAAATCAAAGTGAAGCAGATGCCTATTTTTTGACTGTGATTTGAAGGTCCTGTGAGAGACAGTCCTGGCTGTCAGCAGTGATGATGGGAACACAGTCTGTCCAGGGAGGAAGGAGATACCAAGGTGCCTGGCTTTTCATGCCACCATGACAGCCTCTGTGGCCCATCCGTGCACCCCTACTGGCTATGCTGGCTGGGAAGCTCTTTAGTATTGACTAATCCAACTGGTACAAGGCAAGAGGAGTGGGTAGCACACCCACCACCACCTCTATGAGTTACTGCAGAGGTATCCAGCCTGAGGGGAGCCAGCTCTTGCTGCTGAGGCTCATCTTTCTGAGGAGAGGAAATGCTTTAATGGACTAGATGATTTCTCTGTATCCAGGGAAAAGACTGGGAGCAAGACTGGAAGCCACCCAGCTGGACTGATGCACCGTGTGGCTTCCTTGCAAAAGCTGAGTCAGGAGGAAGCAGTGGCAGCATGTCTCTCCTTCTGCCAGCCCACACTGGTGCTGTTGGGATCCCGGACTGACCCCAGCAGCAGCGTTAAAACAGCCCTCAATTATTTGTCAAGGATAGTTAGCACAACACAAGTTGTTTTGATTATACAGTGTAACCTGTGACTGCCATCAGTTTCATCATCTACATTGACATTTCCGCTTATCTTTCTGTCCTCCATCTGCCTCCTTTTTCTATGGACAGATTGGGAAGCCTGACATCATCTAAACTAAGCAGGGTAACTACTTCCCTCACCTGACCATTATTCCTAACCAGCTGCTGTGACAAGCCAGCTAGTCCTTGTAAACAGCCACTGGGGCAGAGTAGAAGCTTAACTAAGTGTGTAAGGATGTGACTGCCAAGCTGCGCAGCAGGAGGTGCTGAAAGGCAGTGATGTTCCCCATATCTTTTCTGAGCATTGTCATGGTTAGGTGAACAGAATCACAGAAGCATTTAGGTTGGAAAAGACCTCCAAGGTCACTGAGTCCGATCTTTGACTGATCACCACCTTGTCAACTAGACCACAGCACTAAGTGCCATGTCCAGTCATTTCTTGAACTCCTCCAGGGATGGTGACTCCCCACCTCCCTAGGAAGTCTGTTGTAATGCTCAACAGACCTTTCTGTGAAGAAACTCTTCCCGATGTCCAGCCTGAATCTTCCCTGGAGCAACTTGAGGCTATGTTCTCTCTGGTTGCCTGGGCAGAGACCTTGCTACAACCATCTTTCAGGTAGGTATTGTAGAGATCAGTAAGGTCTCCTCTAAGACTCCTTTTGTCCAGGCTAAACAACCCCAACTCCCTCAGCAGATTCTCACGTGGCTAACTCTCTAGATCCTTCCCCAGCTCCACTGCCCTTCTCTGGACACACTCCGGCACCTCAATGTCTTTCTTGTAGTGAAGGACCCAAAACTGAACACAGGATTTGAGGTGCAGCCTCACCACTGCCGAGTACAGTGGGACAATCATTTCCCTGGTTCTGCTGGCCACACTATTGCTGATACAGGCCAGGATGCCACTGGTCTTCTTTGCCACCTGGCCACACTGG
Organism: Grallaria varia; assembly: GCA_013396735.1. Lineage (NCBI taxonomy): Eukaryota > Metazoa > Chordata > Aves > Passeriformes > Formicariidae > Grallaria > Grallaria varia. The sequence goes on along the minus strand of VWZG01013351.1, from coordinate 330,494 downwards.
CTCATGTTCAGCAGCTGTCAACCAGCAGCTCCAGGTCCTTTTCTTCTGGGCCACTTTCCAGCCACTCTTCCCCCAGCCTGGAGCACTGCATGGGTTTGTTGTGGTCAAAATGTAGTACCTGACACTTGGCCGTGTTGTACTTCACACTGTTGGCCTTGGCCCTTCAGTCTAGTCTGTCCAGATCCCTCTGCAGAGTCTTTCTGTCCTCCAACAGATCAACACTCCAATGCAACTTAGTGTTGTCTATGAACAGGGCATCAGTTTTGTGTTTCTGGCACTTTGGAGGAAACAGAAAGCAATTCAATTTATCAGAGGAAACAACCAGGTATTAGGAGTGTTTGGTGATTCCAGTTAATTTCCCTCAGGTACCCGGGACTTCCTGCTGGGCTCTGCATCATGAATTAGCAACGACTGAGAGCACAGCTTTGCCAGCACCACGGTGCTGCAACCCCGAGCACGTGCCCAGACACTCAGGCCCAGAAGGGTTTAGGCTGTGACTCCTTAGCAATCTGCAGGGCTCTTTATGGTGAGTACAGCATCCCATCAGCAGGGCTAAATGGATCCCTTTCCATTTCCAGCCCTAACCTCTGGGCCCCTTGCACCACTCCTTCACCAAGGTGCATTTCGCACCACTGCAGACCAGGTGCTGCCTTCCTAATATGCAAACGGCATTCATTTCTCCTGACAAGGTTTAATTTTTTCAGAAGTTCCATTACGAGGGCATTCCTTTGTCACCAGTCCAGTTTCAATGGCTAAGCATACCAGTAAACATACCTACACTGCAAGTGAGTTTTCACAATTCTTTTGTATTTGAATATTGCTCATGCATTTGAAAAGTTAACAGAGTGGTGAGAGATGCAGACAAGCAGACTTTATGCTTGGGGATAGACAGGAAGGACTGGGAGAAGACCAGAGAAACAAATGCTATATCACATATATAACAAGCCTAGTTTTCATTTTATGAAAAGAAGAATTTAAGACAGACATGTCAAATACTTAGAAATTAGGTACATAAAATATTGTTGCATGTGCATCCTTAAATTGGCCATTTTGTGCTTGTACAGTTCTTACACACACATGCTTACAGCTTTATAAGAGCAAAACTGGAAACCTTTCATGAGTCCTCACTCTGCCTCTGTAATTTTCCAATATAACTGAAATTGAACCTGCACAAAAAGATGTTACCCAAACAGGTCTCTTTTAGCCGAGTTCCAGACAAGCCAAAATGGGAGGTGCAGCATCAGCTCACCCTGGTGTTGGTCCTGGCTTTGCCCCACACACGCATTCCAACAAGGTGGTTGGGTCTAACTCATACACACACAAAAAACACAGAAGAAGAAAATGTGCTTTTCAGGGGGGAGTGTGTGTGTGTGACTGATGTTATGGGAGTGACTGAATTCGCATACATTCCTTCTCTGTGATAATTTGCCCGCTCATCTTGGTGACAATTGATTAGAAATACAAAATCCTTAGATTAATTCCATCTCCTAGAACAAGGATAAAAGATCTCAGTAAGAACTATGCTGCTAGGTTGCCTGGGCTCAGCAGAGACTACTTTCTCAGCTTTCTGAGCGACACCTCCACCTTGCAGTGAGACAGCATTAGCAGTGCTGCGACCTTGTTAGGTGCACACAGAGGGCTACATTTGGCACACCTTTCATGCAAAAGGCAGGGAGAGCATTGCTATCAGCTTACTGGTAGTGGAGGTAAAGCCCTTCTTCTGGGACCTCTGTGGAGAAGAGGTAGTGGGAGAGGCTGATTTTGCTCTTCTCCCACAGCTCCCTGCAGGCTCTGGAGCCCGAGGGGTGTTAAATGGGTCTGCAGATAGAGCAGTCAGTCCCTGTCCATGGGATTCAACAGGAAACAGGTTTATGCAGCTGCAACCTGAGGTGCCCTGGGCTCTCAAGGACATTGTGTAAGTGTTGATTAGACTCAGTGGCTTTGACCTGGAGACCACTGGGGTTGGACTAGATGACCTGTAAGGTCCCTCCCAAATCGAACGATTCTATGACTAAGCATCACAGCCATTACTGTGTGTATTGGATTGTTACTACTCAAAGGCTCCAACTAGGCTGCTTTCTGTGGCAGGATTTTTCAGAGCAAAACTCTTCCACCCTGCTGCTGTTGCAGTGTTAAAATGCTGTTTCATAAAGAAATATAAATGTCCTAGCTCTGAGTCTGCTACCTCTGGGCTAAGAGCCTGCAGCAGGAGATCGACCACTACTCCAGGCATTTTTTTTTATTTTTTTTTTTCTGGGAGACATGGCAGGGGGAGGTCAAAAAACCCGTGTTGTGTTCGAACAAGGGGTCACAGCATGGAAAAGTCTGAGAAACCCCTGGGTAGTCTTTTTGCAGGGCAGTTATCAGCTAATGGAAGCTGGGCCAGGGTATGGATAAACTGCCTGCCTGCAAAGCCCATCTTGTGGTGGCGACACACTGCAAAATGGCCCAGGGAGACATAGTCACTCCTCACAGACACTGTCCCCTCTCTGAATATTGTCGAATCAGCTTGTCTGCAGTGAGAAACCCAGGGAAATACATATCCTTCCCAAAATATCCCACTTGAGCGGAGCAGACAGCAGGAAATGCCTGCAAGATGGAACAGGGGAGCCAAAAACCTCAGGGCAGGAGATCCCTTTGTTCTCCAGTGCAGAAAAGTGATTGCATTCAGGCTGTACCCTACCATGGTTTGACTTGGACATCTTGGCTCCCTGGGACCTCACAGGAAAGTCTGAAGATCCGAGGGCTGAATCCCCCATGGTCTTGAACTAGTGGTGAGTAGGAAGTGTGTAGGAAGTTTAAACACAGCTCAGATTTTCCCAGCTGTACTGGTTTTGGCTAAGACAGAGTTCTATTTCTTCATAGTACTGTGCTGTTTTGAGTTTGTGATAAAAACAGTGTTGATAACACCCTGATGTTTTTGTTATTGCTCAGCAGCTCTTGCACAGGGCCAAGGCGTTTTCTGCTTCTCACCCCACTCCACCAGTGAGGGGACCGGGGGTGCACAAGCAGCTCAGAGGGTTCCCAGCTGGGACAGCTGATCCCAGCTGACCCAAGGGGTATCCCAGACCATATGGCGTCACGGTCAGCACAGAGAGCTGGAGGAAAAGGAAACGAGGGATGCCCAGAGTGACGGCATTCACATCTTCCTGAGTCACCTTTACACAGGATGGAGCCAGGCTTTCCAGAGGATGACTGGACACACATTTGCAGATGGGGAGTGGTGAACGAATTCCTTCTTTTCCTTTGTTAGCCTTTGCAGCTTTTTCTTTACCTATTAAACTGTCTTTACCTCAACCCACAATTTTTTGTACTTTGACACTTCGAATTCTCCCCCTATCCCACCTGAGGGTGGGGGGTGAGCAAGTGGCTGTGTGGGGCTGAGCTGTCCACCAGGTTAGACCATGAGACCAGCATTTTTATTTTAGGCTCTGTTCAAGTTTACTTGAATCCATCAGTCTGTTGATCTGGGTCGCCTCTGGATCAGATCCTTTAATTCTCCTTAATTGTCTACGATTTCAGCAGTGAGGATGGCAAGTGGTATGTGCCACCCTCACCAGAAACCTCCCTCATCAGCTGTGGAGAAGCCACAGAGACTCACAGGAGAATGAAGAAACAGGTTTCCCAATTTCTATGTCTTTCTGTCTTGGTGATCAGGATATAGAAAGCAGCTTGAAGGGAGAAAATTTGTGGAGACCCTTATACTGAGATTTTGGATTAACATTGTTACCATGAATTACAGATCTTTTGAAAAGTGGGATTGAATGTTAGTTCTCCTATGGAATTAACGTTTCTTAATTATTCCAGCACTGCCCAGAGAACAACCCCTTTTGCATACGTATGACTCATTTTTCCTAGCCACGATAGGAAATATTCCTGACCTGGCAATATTTATCATCTTCACAAAGTCTGTATTTGCTTGATCATGATTTTTTTTTTTTGCATTTGTGTAGGGCAAAAGTCAATGACAATAAAACAACTCCAGAAAAATCCCTGGGGTGGTTCTCTAATGAGGTACATGAGAAGTCTAATTATAATCCATTGGTAGTGGTATATACATAACTGTATTCTAGAGGGTTAACATGGCATATAGAGTGTCTTTCCTGAGCAGAAAGCAGCAGATCCCAGTGGCCTTACTTGCCCTCCTAAATAATAAATCATTTTTATGAATGATTTCAGGAGAGGCTACCTGCCCTGCTGAAGTTATTCTAGTGCTGTTGTCGAGAATAGCTTTGGTGTCAGGGACTGAGGATGTGCTGGCTGAAACACCACTGCTTGTGATATTTAGTCTGGCAGGTTGCAAGCAAGTCAGGACTAATTCCTGGGTTTTTATTTATTATGATTTTTTTTATTTATTAGGAGTGGGGGAACACAATAACAACTTTGGGGCATTTTTAAATTAAACAACAAGGATGAAAAAGAAAATCAAACCGAATGTAAGTGATTGATGCTGCTTATTTGCTCGTATGTTGCCAGGGAGCTCCAAGGAAAGCAGGGAACAACCAATAGCAGGCAACAGGGGTGTAGGAGGCCTTTTTAATTATATCACATCATTTTTCAAAATAATATTATGTTATCTCTCACAGGATCTTAAACAAACACCTTGGAAACACATCATGTTGTGTTTTTTGCGTGTGGATTGCCTGCTCAGTCATGATTAACCACTGACTTTGTGTTTAGGTTCCCGTTTGGAAAGACTGCATTGCCACCCTTCCACTGTCGGAAAGTTAATAGTCTAGAAGAGACAGGAAATTGGAAGACCTGCAAGAATAAGTTCAGCATCCAAAGACTCCCACAATTAAAGCTGTCACAAACCCCCTCCATCTCCACATGTGTGCAGCAGGATGAGGAGAGCAGTGGCCAGCACAAACAGCTGCATCCATAGACAGGACAAGTCAGTTCTGTCACCACAGAGATGTCCCCTCCTCAGGGAAGTGGAAAGGTTGAACTGTGTGGGTCAGATCAGTTGGAAGCAGAGAATAGCCAGGTGAGATCTGTGGGTGGTGCACAAAACCTACACTGGTTGTGCTAGAAACTGTTTTTTCTCATCTGTTCCTGAAAAGGTGGAGCGGTTGTTAAAAATAATAAAACAAAAAAGATCCCTCATCCATCTGTGAAGCAGCAGTGCCAGGTTAGCTGGGGTGTTTTGTATCCCTGATGGTGCTTTGCTTTGCTTTGCTTTGCTGCAGCAGTTTCAAGAAAGATGCGGATCCTTTCTCCTGGCCCTACCTGGGCTGGAAGTTGCCTGCTGTGCTACATGATGTGTTCTCCAGGTTGTACACCGTGATACGGTCCTCTCTGTGACAGGCACTGTCAGTCCGGTGTACATTAAGCCTCCTGCTGCTTAGGCATCATTTCACATGGGCAAAAGTTTCAGTACCTCCAGGGATCTTGTCTCTCATGCACAGGAGACATATGTTTAGGTGTCTTCATCCTGGCAGGATGAGGACCTAGCCTGGGATACAGCTGTCCCAAAGCCATGTGCAATGAAAGGTTGTGGGAAACAAAGTAATCAACTTTATGAAAGATGACGAGACCCAAATTATGCAATTAAGATTCTGTTGTGGAGCGATGTGATTAGTCCATGAAGATTGTATCCACAGGAGTATGCTGGGGTATGCACAGAAGATCCCAGATTCCTGCCTCAGCAGCGGTCCAAAGTGTGTGCCTGCCCAGGCCGTGTCACAGCTCACTATCAGTCAGCACACCTTGATTTCCTTGTGATCAGAAACTGCCACGGTGGAGAGAAGGTGGTAGTGGAGGTGTGGGATCAGAATGTGGTGGAGCACATCTGGAGCTAGTGACAGGGAACTGCCAACCAATTTGGAAATACAGGCACAGATTAGAAACTTCAGGTCTTCCTGCATTTGCATTGGTATCGGCTTGTAATTAAACAATTGAGCCAGTGATGATCCACAGAAAACCTTACAGAAAAGATTGGACACAAATCATTCCATGAGAACCATCTGTGCCCACAAAAGACCTCAAACATCTCAGAGAAGTATTCAGTACAAGATCTGTGGCTGCAGAGGAACCACAGCGACATCAACTCCCAAGTGAACTTCAGTGGGCGGACAGGAAGAAGGCAGTGGAAACAGTTTGATTGCCCTCTCCTGTCCAACAAAGCATCTGCTGGGGGAGGCTCGGTCTCCGCAACCTCCACCGAGGGAACTGCAAGACACTTGCCGCACGATGTGGCCAATGAGCCACCACTACGAGGTAAAGAGGAGCAAGCCCTCCTCATGGATCCACCTACGGGTCACTCCATCCAGTGACACAAACGATTTTCACCCAGCCCTGTGTCTGAAGCCTGAAGAAGATGTCTGTGACAAAAAGAGCAGTTGGGGTCCCAGCTCTTTTTTTATTCTTTTCTTCCGCTTGTTGGTGAAAGAGCAATGAACCTTTCTTCTCACAGTCAAATCCAGATGCCTTCTTTCCCCTCTATTCTTAGTGATATGCCATTTTCCTTTACCTCATTCCCAGAAGAATTAGAGGAGGGGAAAACATCTTTTCCTGCACAGCATGTTGACACACTGCTGAGATACTGTTAGGCCCAGAAATATGTGCAGAAAAAAGTAAGACCTGAGACCCCACTTTCATAGCTCCAGATTTCCATGAGTGTCTCCCAAGCCAGAAGGTGTGATTTCATTTCAAACCCTACTAACAGATGATTTCACCCCAGACCACTGGAGAAAAGAAAGATAAAGGGGTGGAGTGAAAAAGATTAAAATGGAGACTGACTGGCAAAGTTGGGGCGAGGAGAAGTCCCCATATTTCCTGCGTGGCGTTACGTCGGTCGAGTCTGCTTTTGCAATGATTGATACAACAAACAAGGGACTCACAAAAAGGCTCCTAATGCTCACTGATCAGAAGTATAATGACGTGTGAGCTGCAGCTGTTCCAGTGGATTTCTAAACAGCAGGCTCTTGTTGAGTGAGCCCCATGATTATTTATCTCCATCACGGGCTCTCTATTCCAAGACATTTGTTGTCTTCCATGCATTTTGCCCGTCTGTCCCTACACACAGAAAACTCCAATAATGAATATTTTTATTAGCCTCCTCTTCCTTTTCCTGCTTCTACAAACACAGTGCATCCCCAAATTGTCCTGTTAGGAAAGGGAAGGCGCTGCTGGTGTTTTAACAAGGGCCTCCCACAGCATTCTCCCCCATTAGCCTCATAAACATAGGGCAGTGCTGGAGCACGTGCTGCAGAGAGAAGGGTCAGGAGACTATTTATTCTCCCCATTTAAACAAAAATGCTTTCTCCTGAGCAAGGAGAGAAGCAAACAAATAAATTAAGCTGTGCCTTGATGGAAGCATTTATATTGTGTCCTTGGGAAATGTACCGAGTGCGAGGATAGTGCAGGGCAGTGTTTAACTTGGCTGATTTGAAATGGTCTGTGTGTAAACAGAGATGTTGCAGGGGCACTGAGTGCATTCTGCTGCTTCGTGTTATTTTTAATATCTCATGTCTGGTACAGTCTGCTCTGTTTCAAGGTAAAGTGCTCCTTCTTTGAAGGCAGGTTCCGACAACACTGTGAGCTGAAGTCGCAGGACTGGGGCATGGAGAGAGAAAACCAGAGATCTGACCATGGTTGCCACAGAACTGCTTCCTGATTCTGAGGGAATGCAGTTTTCCTATCTGCCAGACAAGGATAATATTTATGCACCCACCTCACAGCTAATGTGCTACTGCTTGAAATGACAAACATTTTTACTCTTTTCTTCAGACCCACTGTAGGCAGGCACGGCTGATCAGTCTTCTCAAGCAGTAGGAAAAACTGTAAGCCAGTAGCTCCTGGCCATCTCCTCAGCCCCTTGGTTTATCGCTGCTGTAAACCTGAACACATGGTCCATTTGCAGGCTGAAAGTTATACTTGGGAATTCGCAGGCTGAGAACAGAACATAGTTAAAGGAAAAGCTCTTTGGATTGTGTGGACTGGCATATAGCATTCTGAGGTCAGCAGGGTTATGGTGACTTATATCCAGCAGTGATATGGCTCTACATGTCCGTATTTATCAACATTTTAATATGAAAAAAATGCATTTCTATTATTGTATTTAATTTTTAGCTGGTTCTTTTTCTCCTGGGATGACATCACTGGAAGCCCGTTAGTGACACTTTTCTCCCTGTCACTCACTGTACCAACAAGTATTTTATCTCCATACGGGAGAACTGTAAGTAAAAAGGCTGCAAACTACAAAGGTTCTTTGATTAGAATTTTCATGCAAGGTCAGCAGAAAGAGCATGCCTGGTATTTTAAATAGAGTTTTAAACATTATTTTCCTTTTTTTTTTCTATTTATGTAAACATGGCAATGAAAAGGCTGACTCTTTGACATAATTCTGCCCTTCTTCCCCAATGCACTCTTCTTCCTGGAAACCAGTGTTACTCAGGCTGTACAGAGGATGGCACCAAGCCTGTGCATTCCTTGAATGGTTTAGCTCCACTTTAAGGTGGTGATGATTGACAATAGACCAAAACCCAATGTACAATGAACTCTACAAACCAGTGTCAATGTGGGCATGGGCTACTCCAGCCAGGCGACTTTGGATGAATGAAATACACCATTAAAAACAAGGGTAGCCTGAAATCGAAGGCTTGCTGTGACAGAAGACACAGCAGCGTGCTGTGACCCCTGGTCTCTTGGTGCTGGAAGCATAACCACAAGGCTGTGTTCTTCCACAGGCTGTCTGGGATGAGGAGCAGAGGCAGGAGGGCAGGCAAGTTTGGGGGTTTTTGACATTTCCAGGCAACTGCTTGCTCAGAGAGCCAGGTGGCTGAGACTGTGACAAGATGCAACAGCTGAATGGCCCCAACCAATGGAGGCAGCAGCAGGACTAAAGGGCAGCAGACAAGTCCAAACTCACAGAGCGTGTGGCAGCTTTGGCTCACTAACTGCCCATAGCCTCTGGAGAGAAGGTCATATCACATCCAAGGAGAGGTCAACAGAGGTTGAGGTGTGGTATGGGGACCTTGGAGAATACAAACACAATTTCTGCAATGCAGAAGGAGACCTGTGCAGTTCATTCTTCACCTCAAGTGCTTCAGTGGATTCATCAATGACTGTGCAGCCCTTGCGCTCTGCAGATGTTGAGGTCTTCTTTAGCCCTAGGTCTTGGTCTTGTTCTCCTACAAGAATCTCTTCTTAAGGGGCACGGAGCACTCATTCATCTCCCATGGCTGCGTTGGCCCCAGGGAGCCAGAGGGTGCTTCTCAGCTTCCTGCATGAGAGCACCCATCCTGGCTATGCTCTTGTGGCACACCAGGCTAAGCCTGAGAAGAAGACAGGGTTTGTCAGGGATGAAGCATGCTCTGCGGTGGGTGCCTTGGCTCTTTGTCTGGGGCAGGAGCCTTCTGGGGCTCCAAAGAGGTAGTTCAGAGCTGACAGAGCTACAGCCACTGAAACATAAGGCCATGTTGAGACCTGCAGGGTGGAGGCAGTGGGGAGTAAGACTCGTGCAACTGTATTGATTGCAACAGGGGCTAAATTATCTCTTTTAAGTGCTGAGAATGCATCGTGTTTATTATTAGATGCTGCTGCTTCTCTTGTTGCCAATGGTTGCACATATTCATACTCCAAGGAGCTGGGCAAAATTACGTGTCCACAGCTTTTTATAGTATCTAGAGTTAAAAAAAAGCATGGGGTGCTTTTAGCCAGATTGCAACATTTTTGTCTCACACAGTTGATGGGCTGTCTGCTCTACATCTATTCATTTTCTGCTTAAAAGGTCATGTTTAATTTTCTAAATGAGCTCCCCCACCACTACGAGCGCTCATCTCTAGACAATGTCTTTTCTCTCTCCATGGCAAGACATCACTGAATTTTTCCTCTGCTGAAAGGGTGCTCGTGCTTACAAGGCTTGTGTGCAGCGAGGGAGAAAAAACATCTGCCATCAGTGACTTCCTAGACATGGTATATTTACAAACCTTGTTAGTTGCCATGAATACGTCATGCCTGGTTGATGCCCTTATGGGCGAAGTAAAATTGTATGAAGGGTATTCTCTTTCCTACTCCCCTAGGGAAAAAGGCCTCATTCTGTAAAGGTAGCACATAGGTGTGAGAGCCCCAGGGGATGGGGAAGAACATCCTGTAATTCGCTTAAAACCAAAACCAACTGGACATCTTTAACTGTTCTGTCACAGGTAGGTAATTGCAGTGTCTCTCCTGAGACCCACAGCAGCCTGAGGCCTGACACAGGCCAGTTTGGGTCTAAGGTCCTGCCTAAAAAAATGTGGTTCCAAAGGAATGGTATCAAATATCTTCTGTGGTAGAGCCATGCACCACAGAAGTGGTGATTTGACGTTCCCATTGCTGTTAGCCTTCTCTGCCCAAGAGCAGGTCCTTTCCAGTGTTATTTTCCCAAGCTCTGTCACTGTGAGAGGCTCTGAGGGGTGGATCCACACGGTTTCAAAATCCCAAATACCAGCTAATGATAGATATGGACAGTACATGGCTCTTGTACTTATTCTTACAACTTCTGAAAATGTATTTTCTTTTTCAAAAAGTCTCTTTTCAATGGGATCCATTTCAATAAGACCCTCTTTCCCTGTTTCCAGGAAAAAATTTCTTTAATTTCCTTTCCTACTAATACCTCCCCAAAACATCTTTTGTTATCATTTGTGTTATGTATCGCAGTCCAAAACTCTGCTCCTCTGGTAGCTTGGTTCTGAGGACATCACAGAGAAGGAGCTGAGCCTCCAGGTCTCTTCATGGCTGGTTGTTTTGCAATGAGGCAGCAGATTACCCTCAGAAGTTCATGTAAGCAATAGTTAAACCTTATGTAATAACTCTGACTCGGTCTAAGTGAAACAGATACTCTGAACATGACAAACATGCATATGTCAGTGCTCAGAGGGCTGGAATCTTGCTTCCATGCCAGCACCTATTTCTGTAACTAGACCTTTTATTAGTCCTGATTCCACTTTCTCAGCATTCAGCTGAAGAAGTTGGAAATGCTCACAGTTGCTTGGATTGGCTAAATAATCCTCCCAACAAGAGCCAAAGAGTGGAATTTGGGATTCACCCAGGTACAAAGCTAATTGAAGAATCACTCAATGCCTTTTTGTTCAGCTTTCAAATGAAAATCTTATTATGCTGTACATCTGACTGTACCTCTAGCATCTTTTTATAAACAATTGCTTTCCACTTTAGAAAAAAAAAATGTTAGCAGTGCCGCCCTGCTTTTATAATGTAACAGAAATGGAGAGCAATTTGCAGAGAATACTGTCATGGTCCTAAAATTGTACAGGCAGAGTAGCAGACCATTGCCTTCAGCTTTCCTACAGGAGCACTTCTCCAATATTGGCTCATATTTTTCCCCCTTGAACTGTGGAGCCAATTTCTGTGTGCCCCCTTGGATGTGTAAGTTGCTCTTTGTTGGGCACCTCGTCGGAATGTCAATGGGCCAAATTCTGGTGCTTTACGATTCATGGCAACTTTCACTGGCATCTGCGCACAGATATGTGCGTTGTACTCTCAGCCATGTCGTGTTTGCCTCTAAACTTGCATCCTGTTTCCCTCTCGTGCTTGAGCTCTCAGGTTTGCAAATGCTGTCGCTTCCTAGCTGAAGAGTGCTGGGTCAGAGACTGCTGCGTGTGCACTCTGGCTGTGCCTGCAGCGTTGCAGCGCAGTGCCACGGACACAGCAAAACAAACACACTTTCCTGTCCTCTTGCCTTTTAAAGGCATGCTGGGGAGCTGGCAGCCACAGCTCAAAGTACTGCAGATGTAGGAAAATAGGGCTGCACTGTGGGCCAAGTCCTGCAAAGTAATGAGCACATTCAGTAATTCCACGTTCCCGAGATCCAGTTCCCAAGTCCTTGCACAGTTTAGCATTAGAGCTGAAATACATCACTTCAACAACATGCCCTTTTCGGGGTTTATAAGTGAGGAGAGGACCAGGTTTTGGAAACATGGAAGTGCAAACTGGCAAAGGGCTGTGGGATGGCAAACGAAAGGCACAGAGCCAGGACAGAGATAAGGGATGTGATTAAAACAGCAGTACCAGCAGGTGAAAGGCCACGGTGTAAGCAGGTACAGAATACACCCCAGTGCAGTTCAGTGGGAAAGGACACTACCAGAGAGAGACTAAAAGACTGGAAAGAGGCTGTTGGTGGCCAGAAGAGAAAATAAATCTGGAAGCGGCACGAACCAGTTTGTTATCTGGCTGAAGCAGTCAGGCAGCACTCCCTGATAGACAAATTCAGGAAGCAATGACATTAAATAGATGTAAACAAGCTGTCTCAGCAGTAAAATTTTGTTACTAACCAATTAAATTTCATCTTCAACTCTTAGCTGGCGGCCCTGGCTCACAGCCCCTTCGCTGTTATTGTTTCACAAAGATAAAACATGTTGTATACCATTTCCATCAAAATCAAGAGATGGATGGAAAGCCCCTCCCTTCTCTAATGAGGCTGAAAGACTCCTTACCCTTCCTATCAGAGAAGCCTGTCACATTTGCATTAATTGACGCTGAGAGTTTTAGGGGTGCTCAGGGCTGAAGAAGGAATGGGAGGCCAAGGAAAACGTGTGGGTTAAAGAGGATCAGACTGTGCATTAGTGAGGCCTGCAATTTCCCAATCAAGTGTTCCTTCCTAAGGTTTAGCATTCACACCTCCCCAAACAGCGCTGTGTGAGGAGCCAGAGGCCCTTTGGCAAGCAGCTGCTTCATCCTCTGAGTTTAATGCCAGGCAAAAGTCCACAGAGCAGAAATATGCTGCTGCTACAGCCATCACCTGCCTCATTCTGCCAATGATTTTGTCCAGGCAAGAGTTTTTGTAACTGTAAATGACAATGCTGCTTATAATTCTTATGTTTCAGCTTATACCTCTTCAGTCCTTTCAGTGTTCTCAGGGCTAATAATTTCAGCACAACTTTCATTTTACATCACCCTCACTATTTACTGAAATGGATCTGTCCTGGGGACAGTTTCTTCTTTTTATAGCAGCTTTTACTTCTGGATGGAGCTCTTCATTTCCAGGCATGGTCTGTTGTGTAACAACTGACAGGAAAGTTGAGGGAGATGAAAAAATAAGTCTTGATTTAGAGAAAGCAGAAACTTCTGAAATAGTGCAAAGCTCAAGCTATTAGTCTTGGTGAGCTAAAAGCTGATGGACTCTGTGAACAGCAAACATCTGTAATTAGGGGGTGATTCCTGGCTAGGACTGAGCCCAGTGTGACCTGCATCTCTCCAGATACCTGCTGCACCCTGCAAAATGTCCCTTTTGAAACGCAACCACGAGCACTGCGACACACCGGTGAGCTTCTCCTTCTTGACAGCAGATGTATTTAAAGCCAGAGCTTAAAGAGAGCATTCCCTGGTCATCAGGGCATGAGGTGCTCTCCTACAGCCCTAACTCTGGCACGGCATTTACTGTGCAGCAGGCAAAGAAGGATGAGGAGTGGGAGGATTCAGCACATTAACATTAATCACAGTAATAAAGCTGCCCAGAGTTGCTCGGGGCTGGCACTTGTTACGAAGGCAGGAAGGGCAGCGTGCCACTGTGCTGTGGCCCTCGGACCCTTGCTGGAGTCACCCGGTGGTCCTGGCCCCGTGGCACCGAAGCGGATTTCAGGCTGGGAGAGCCAAGGGCTGTTGGGGGATGAGTGGGGAGTCCTGTCAGGGTCACAGTGGCTGCGCCTCAGCCCACGGTTCTGTGCCTCGTTCCACAGCGAGCTGGCTGTGGTGCCCCAGGGGCCACGCCAAGCCCCATTCCGCTGCAAGGCTGGTGCGAGTGAGGAGGGGACGTGGGCATCCATGTCTTTTCCATGGTGGGAGCTGCGTGACGCCCCGAGCGAGGGGGACAGCTGCCCTCCCTGCCGTGCTGGCGGGTGCCTGAGGGGTGGCCGCAGGTAGCCCTCCCTGCCTTTTGGACCTGGATTGGTGCTGTGCACTTTCCCCGAAATGAATTCACCTTGGCCATTCATCATCACCGCAGGCAATCTAATTACTGCCCTGTCTGAAAAGGAGAGGCTCATTTATAACAGAGACTTTGTTATGAAGGTGCAATACCTTCAACTACATTTTTGCAACATTTTTTAAAGGCAAATTAATTAATTGTCTGGTGCGTTTTAAAATAACCAGCCTCCTGAGGTTGGCGCAGCAGCGTCTCTCGTCGTGTTCCCTCCCCACCCAGCCCACCTGCAGCGTGACAGTGAAATGCTAAAATTATTTTGGCAGAGGAATAGTCTCGGAGGCTGTTGTTTGTTTTCCACAGCAGAGGAATATCTCAGGATGCAGCCTGCACCTCTGCCCTGTGGGACTGTCTCTAATTGCGCGCGGCGCACTGCAGAGGCGCTCAGAATGCACAGTTCAGAAAGCAGAATGAAACACGGGGAGGGGGCACCCTCATCCAGCACGTGCCCAGATTGGTCTATAAAAGAGGGGAGGGTAAGAATACGCTTTCCTGAGAGGCACAAAAATGGATTGTGGACTAAGGTAGCTAATCTCCTACTGACAAGCACAGCAGCACAACCACCAGTGATTTGGCACAAGAGCCGAGAGACTCCCGCCAGCCTTTCTCACATGTGTTTTTGTTCTTTGTTTGAACCATCTCGGTGATGGGATGGTTCAGGCGGGTACTGCTCAGGTGGGGGTTCAGACCAACTGCAGAATGGCAGAAGGCAGAGTAAAGGTGTGTGCCCCGTCACTGCCAAGAAGGCATTGGAGAATGCACGGCATGCATCTCACCAGCTGGAAAACCTGGAGCAGACTGCAACTCCTCTTAATGTGAGGCAGGTTTTGTTCTGATCTGCTGCTCTTGTCCAGAATAGACCATATCAGATAATTAAATAAAAAGGTAAAAACAGCAACTGGGTGGTCTTAATCTGTCTCCTTTTCTTTTGTTATCTCCAGGCCTTGCTAGTCATACCTCTTCTAACCACACCTTTTCTTGTGGAGAGACCCTGCATTAGATGAAGTTTTGATGCAAAGAAGCAATGGCAAAAATGGTGAGTTAGATCCCCAGGCCTCATGACACAGGAATAAACTGCAGTTGCATCTGGGATGAAGGATGCTCCAGAAGCTCAGGAAGGGATCCACTGAGTTTGGAAGGGATCAACTGAGTTTGAAGCGGATGGTGGGAAGTAGGATGTGGAAGACAGAGAAAGTTTTTGCACAAAAGAAGGGAACTATATTGCAAGAAGATACTGATGGAATGGCTTGCCATTTTTCCTGGACAGGAGAGAAGAAATGGACACCTGAAATTCAAGGCAGGTAAGAAGAGAAGGGTTTCAGAGGGAAAAAACTAAGGATAGGGCAGGGATGATAGGACCTCTTCTGAAATCTTGCTCCCTAACTTTTATCTGTTGGTGGAGTGCTAAAAAAGCAATGGAGCCCAAATAGGAACCATTGGGAAAAGGACTTCTAGGACACAGAAAATTTTGGATGTTTTTGCCAGTTGAAGCCTTCCTATAATTAGCATGCCCTACAAAGTACATGCTGTATTAAGGTTGGACGCATCTTCTTACCCAATGGCACTTTTTATTACACCATGAGATCTCTGTTACACTCATGCTCTCTTCAGGTAATGCTTTTAAGCCTAATCTGATGTTTGGACTTGGACAGAGGCTCTTGTTCTTATTGCTTGGAAGAATAAATCACAAGACACATAAAGTTCAACCCCATGGTCAGTGAGAAGAACAGGTTTTGTGAGTGTTTTGCCATGTGCTGCTCTAAGATCTATCCAAACCCAAATGTACACAGAGAGCCTCTGTGCAGAGCAGCCTGTCCTCCGAGGTGTATGGACAGGTGCTGAAAATCATGGGGTTTCTATTCCCAAGCTCCACACCAACCAGCTGGGGCTGGAAGCAGTGTAACCACATTGGTGTGGTGCTGGGTCTGAGCTAACAAACCAGGTCAGCATCGATCCCGAGAGGTCTGCCTTGAGTACACCTCACTCCCACACACTCCATTCAGTTAAAACACAGGCAGATGTCTTTTCAGGTTAGGAGCCTATATCCCTATGAGGACAGGGAATAAGTGCTCAACTGGAAATGGGTGGAGAACAAAAATGACTTAAGAGAAGAGATTAGAGTGTCTGCCCAGCTAAGACATGCCTTCATCTCCGCAGGATTTTTTACTTGCCTGCTTAATGGTTCTTGCTTCACAGGGTTTGTGTTACATGTTCTTGTATCTTTGCAGTACTAACCATGGAATGTTGCATGCTTTAACCCATAGTTTTGCTATTTTGATGTTGAGCTACGTGTTTGGTCTAATTAGGTGTTCATGTAGTCATAAACAGTTATTCCTTGTACACATTATGCAGAACTTCGTGTGCTTTCCTGCGTTTTCTTTTATTTCTTTTGTAGTGTTTAAAGAAGGACATGATTATTTTGAAAGAGGGAGAAGAAAGATGTTTATAAAAGGATCCTGTATAAGCAGAAAAAAACCAAAGCGTAGTCCTCATAAAGCTGGAGGCCAACCCCGAGCTTGGGACCTCTAGACTTTTTGTTAAGGTCTGGTGAAAAACGTCATGAAGGTGCTCTAGCTTTTGCCAGGCTTATGGGATAATTTTATGCAGGTCACTTCAGCAGCAGCTGTGCACTTGCTCCACTGCAGCTCCAGATCTGCTAAACCCACCAGGTGCTGTGTTATTATCTGTATGGCAGTGGTGGCAGCTGCACTCCAACAGCCTCCAACATCATATATTTGGGGTCTTAGAAAAATTTGGACAACATTTATAGACTCATTTCAGTTATTCATCTGGAGTGTAGTCTGCTGTTTGTATATCCCTGGGCAGAGCTGAGCAGTTAAGTTCGGCCACTCATGGTGTCCTTCTGCAGGCCATTCATTCGGAGTTAACACTGCAGACTTTGTTAGCACTACAGAGGTTGGTTTCTCAGTTGCCTGATGGAAATCTGAAGACTGGTTGGTCTGACTTTACAAATCTGGCTGCATATCCCCAATTTTGGCCACATTCATATGCATGTTTTCACTCCTGCCGTGTGGGTTATGTCAGTATTTTAATGGCACAGCCTTTGGACTTGATTTCAGTCTCACATTTTCTGGTATCCATTGACAGTGTCTTCAGTGAAGTAACAAATCTGCAATAGTATATCATGGAATGAGCAAGAGGAAACTCAATCCTACAGTTTCGAGAGGGAAAAAGTGTGCCCGAGCTTGACAAAAAACTTGAATCTCAATCTAGAAATTTACTGTTGTCATGCTTTATTTGATCAATTTGGATTTTATTTTTTTTTTGAGGAAATGTCACAGACATGCACATGTGTGTGCCCAAACCAGCTGTGTTAATGGGTTTGTGTGGTAAAAAATGGATTAATATAAAAAAAATGTAATGCTATTGATTGTTACTATATAGCACGTAATACAGCCTAAAGCTGTATGCTATGCAAAATGAAAGAGCATGCCAGGAATCATTTGAAAAAGTTTATGCTGTACATCACATTACTTGTTATTGGGTTTTTCTGCACTAGACAGAGCACACTATGTCAAAGTGCAGTGCTCTGCACGAAGGTAAATTTACAAGTATTTACATAAAAATTATAGATTTTACAAATCTATCTGCTGGTCAAATCCTGCTCTTGTTTACACTGTATATTCAAGTAACCGATTTCACACTATATACATTAATGGAAAATTTAGTACTGTATGTATTGCACACCAGAAAAGAAAGGCAAAGGAAAATGAGAAGAGTGGCATAGAGCTCTTTCAATTTAGATTTTTAGATTGTATGGTACATTTATTTCTTTCTTAAACCATCATAAGAAAGCAGAAAAACCACTACTAAAGCAGCCCTGATTTCCAAACCTATTTCAGCTCGCAAGCTTCCTCTGCCCTTCAGGTCCTTCTCACCCTATATGCCAAGCAACTCAGAGATTAAACAGCATGTTGTGAGTATTGCCAGGTCCAGTTTTTATTAGCTCTGCTTCTTACAGCTCCAGCTTCTGGATTCATGTGCTTCCTTCAGCTTTCAGGGTAAAGCCTGAATATGTAGCTTTGGGGATTGCAATGAACTCAGTCTCTTGCAGATGGGGATTGCAATGAGCTCAGACTCTTGCAGAGACTTCCTTGTCACCTCTCCAGTGTGGGAAGTTTGATGGTGCTATCATCCTCTCACATCACTGGGCAGAGCATCAGTGGGTTGCATCCACTAGCTCTTGGATGCCATCATGGTCTGATGGGTTCTATTGGGAGTGCTCTGCTGGATGTCCCTTCCATCCAGTTCTCTCTCAATGCGTCTAATCCTGTGATCCTCACAGCCCTTCCCTTTGTTTAATTGCTGTTCTCCACAACCAGTTCTTTTTCTTTTCTTTCTTTTTACTTTTGCCCTTCCCTTTCTCAGGGAACTTTGAAGTTTTGTAAAGGCCAGCCTTCTCCTAAAAGGAGACTTGCAAAAAAGCAGTGGCTGCTTTGCAAGAGCACAAGCCATGTCAGTGCCAGCAATTGCTGAAGCTGCACAGCTGTAGTACCTGCTTCGTGCTCCTACTGTCTTGTGCTTCATGGCACACCCAGGCAGTTGGATGAAGGCAGGAAAGTATTCCTTCTTCACTGAAGCTGGAATTTTCATTTCAGGTTATGTAAACTGTCCCGTGGCACTTTGAATTGCGAACTGGCAGGTGCCAGGGGAGTAAAAGGCCTCTCTAGGGCCAGCAAAGACTGAATGTTTCAAACCAGGGGAACTTTGCAACGTTCAGTGGAAGAAGCAGAAATGTGGCTTTGAGTCACCCCCAAGAAGTCAAGCTCCACTTGCTTTTTAATGTGGTTCAGCTTTGGAACGCATTAATTTCTACATGGATTTTTGGGAAATTAGACTGTGCTTTACAATTTCAGAGTTAGACAGCCCTCAGTCCTGGAGCCTCCAGAAGCCATATAGATGGTGTGACACCTTTCATCCATCACTGACACGACGAGTCAGGTGTTTGGAAGCACAGAATGATGCTACCCAACAGTTGGGGAGAGGCAGTGAAAAACAGCATGGTCTGTGGAAGCTGTACGAAGGAATTAGACAGACTGAAAGAATTTACTCAGTGGGTAGTTGGCTGGGGCATGTGCACACTTTGTGAAAAATGCTATGGTACCTTCCATCAGCAGAAGCAGCTCCAGCCCTGGTAACCTGTCTCCTTCAGACAAGGAGGAGAACACTCTGCTTTCCAATATGCTGAAGGGAGAACACAGTCCACGAAATAACTTCTCACAGTTCCTGACCATTTAGTGTTGTTCTCCAACTTGGCTTCACAAAGCCCAAAACTTCTCAGGTGGTCCTTCAGGGATGTGGGCTTACAGTGAGCTGTACCAGGCCTGCTTGGCTGTATTGACTACCATCAGTGGTCCACTCTGGCCTCCAATTGGGAGACATGGGGACACACCATCCATAATGCTGCTGATTCCTTTGAGAATGCACGCAGAATCAGTCTGGAGGAGAAAAGACAACGCAGGAAGAACCGTGCCTCACCAACACCGCCTATGGAGACTTTCTGCTGTGCCTTTTGCAACCGGACTTGCCTATCTCGCATCGGCCTCTTCAGCCATCAGCGCGCTTGCAGCAAGCGTGGGGAGAGCCCTGCCCAAATCTTCGTTCGCGAAGCCTAGCCATGATGATGACCAGGCCTGCTTGGGCACCTTCTGTTTATTTCCAGATGACCTCCTTTGATTTTTCATCTTTATTTCTGTGGATAGTCAAGCGGTGAAAAACATGTCAGAGGAGGATTTTTAGCTTCTTACTGGAGGAAGACAACAGCACTGCTGGAGGAGGAGAACAGCGCACCTCTTTTAACAACAGCAGAGAGTACATGGAGGTCTTCAGGGAACTGAGTGTGGGACCGGTGTTTCACTGAGAGGCCTGACATGGATAGAGGGATAAAAAATAATCACCCACTTTAGTTTTAACTGCCACAGTCAAATTTTTAGATTAGAAAATATGAGATCTATCATAATCCACAGTAGGATGATGACTTCAGATGTATGGGGTTCTTCTCTGTCTTGAAACAGACGAGCAGGGAAGAGTTGGTGCTACTGAAGCTGACTAGAAATTCCAGGCAAGGAGGAGCTCCCAGGGAAGTGCCCAGGTGCAGAAGAAGGCAAAGATTTCCCTCACACAGAATTGTTGTGGGAAGCTTTTAGTAGAGTAAAATGGAAAAACAGAATCAGTGGAGTGGTCTGCTCTTGGTGAAAGTGTTTTTGTCAAAAAGCAATTATTTTTTGGAAATGTATCAAAATTTAAAATGGGAAAATGAGAAACAATTATCTTTTTACTTTCTCATTTCACTGCGATAATGTCAAATTGTTTCATTTATGCAAGTGAAAATGTTCCATTCTGATTTCCTCATTTAGATCTATATTTTTCTATTGTGTCATTTGCTATTGTATTTACATATCTCTGTCTATGTATTCCGTGTTTATATTGCCTCAGTGTTGCAGAAGTACAGAATTTCTGGTTTTGCAGAAACAGTTCTGTGTCATTTTTTGTTCTGATTTGAAGTTCATTTGTGTTGAAAATGGTGATGTTCATCACCCATCCTACCCCCAAAACAGATATGTAGATTTTTGTGTCACCTCTGCTTCTAAAGAGAAAAATTAATTTTTCCCTCAATTTTGAGTGCACTGCAAGACCTTCTGAGGCCAAGGTGGCTGTATTTTGGATCAGTCCCTGTTCTGAGCACAGGTTTTGGTTCTGAGGACTTACAGTGATGAGGTAGTAGTAACGAATCTGTCTTCCTAGTGCATTTTAAAGAAATTCAAATTATTTACAGCTACTTTCCATACTGTCTTTAGAAGTCCATCCTCTCACACCCTGAAGGTGCCACTCTTAGTTCCACCGTGCAGTCAAGTCACAATCCCTGTGGAAATACACCCCACAGAAACAGCAGTTCTCCAGAAAATCTCAAATTACCTTTTTTTTTACTGTTTCAGCACTGTCTCTTTCTTCCAAGGCAGGCCAGTGTGCTGTGCATGCGCCTACTTTCTGTGCTTGCAATGCTTCTCTTTGGATTCTCTGCACCTTTGCCTTGTGTTTTGGGTTGGCATTTAAAGTGTAATCTTAACAGTGACACTGGGAGGAATTAAACAGCGATCAGAAATCAATATTTCATAGGAAATAACTAGTTGTGAATAGCAGTTCTTGTGCCTTGCCTCAAAATCTTTCAGCATCGGTCTGCAATTAAGGAAAGAACAGAAGAGGTGCCACAGACGGAGATGTTTTTCCCAAGAGGGGATGTGTGCACAGAGGGGTGGAGTGCTAATTGTCCCCTCTCTGCTCCTTGTGTCCAAGCTGACCTGGCAAAGAAGGGATTCAGTGCACATGTAAACCAGAAAGGCAAGAGGGGCAGTGCCTTTCCCAGCTACTACTTTATGTTTTCACTCCCCCGCTGAGGCCTTGGGACGTTGCTGCTGTATTGATGGAGGATGACTGAAGCGTGCATTCACGGCAGCAAAAGTCAGTTTTAAGGAATTTCCCAGATGAGTGTCACTGTGCCGCTAATCAAATTGAGGGTTGATTGCAAAACTAAAAATGAAGCAAACGCTTTGCATAATTTGGTAGACTTCTGCTGCGTGTGTTTATAGACTCTTCCTTAAGCATTGTGAATTGAATTAATCATGGAAAGAGAAGCACTCTGTTCATATTCTTGGTGCCACTCCAGAGATGTTTTGTATGTTCTGGACTGCAGTTCAGGCTGGGTTAGGAAATATCAGAGAGTCTGGCCCTTGTTCTCCAACTGCTGCATTTGTGGCGAGGATTTAAAGGCAGTTCAATGTATTTTGTGTGACTTGAGACTGCATTCCGTATTTACTGTGTAGAATCGCAAAGACTGTTTTAGCTCAGATTCTAGGAATAGTTAAGTTAAATGTCTGTGCCTACTTAGGTAACCAATTTATTTATTGAAATAAATAAAAGAAAATCCCAGATCCTGTTGCAACACCCCAAAAATGCAGCCTTAATGCACAAGAGAAGTCCCCACAATTTTCCAGTTTTCATCAGTGCACCTGAAGCCAGGCTTCCTTACAACAACCCACAGTCTGGTCCATGAAGTAAATACATGCCCTTTCTTTCACTGACCTCACAAATTCCCTATTTAAGCCCTACTTAAGTTTACAAAAGTTTTGTCTCATTTACATTGATTTGAGTTGGATGAGTTAAGATTAGGCAGCGGGATTGGCATAGTAAGAGAGTCGACCAGCCCTCTGATGCCTTTCATTTGGCTGTAAGTAGACTGAGCTAACTCTCTTTCTCCCTGTGAAGATTTTATGACATCAACCTCTTGTAGTGTGGATGGACCACTCTTTTCAAACCAGCCCTGTTTTGTTCTGTGAGACAAAACAACATGATCACAGTCTATTTGCCTAGCTCTAGATCCATTGCTTTGACAGGTTTTCTCAGTAAAGCCAAATCCAACCAATGCCAGTTACCCAGAGTGCCCCAGACCCATCACTTTTAATTCTTTTCTTTCTTTTAGGGCGGATGGAGCTCCTAAAAAGTTCCTCAAGGCCTCCTCATTTTCCCCTTCCATACTACTCCTGTGCTTCAGGGTATCACTGCCAATCCTTGGGTGCTGTCAGGCTGCTGTGCAGAGATCACTGACACGCCAGGTCCTTTTTCCCAGGTTTGTGTTGTCTCACAAAGCAGCGTGTAGGGATGCTTTGGCACTATGAAAGGAAGGCTTTCATAAGTGTCATGGTGAAGGGAAAAGGTACTGGAAAACTGGAGTGAAATCTCAGTGCAGTGCTCCCCCAGAGAGTGCTGACAACCTTCAGGTACCTGCCCTGCCTGATAGGAAGGGGTAAATAGGGGAAAATGGGGAAAATTATATGAACCTTCTACTTATTATCTGTAACGCCCCTAAATGATTAGTGCAAATCCTCATGTGAGACAATCAGTGTACTGAAGGGGCCAGTAATTAGTAGTCCCTTGCAAATGAAGGCAGAGGACCAGAGTTCTCCTCCTGCAGACAGGGCTGCCTGCTGTTAGCCCAGGGGCTCAGGGAGCCCAGGCAATCTGAAAGCACCTTGGGAAACAGCCAGGAATTGCAAGGAGCGGGGAGAGATCTCAAAATCCCACCCAGCCTGCAGGTTCCCTGCTGAGCTGGTGCAAGAGGAAGAAAAATATGGTATTGACTCGCAAAATCTGCTTTCTTGTTTTCTGTGCCTGCCCTCATTTAGCTGCCAGGGGTATCTGGAACAGCACACCTGGGTGCCTTCCATCTAGCTGTCATTCCCTCCTTGCTCAACCACCTCTGCTGTTCCCTGAACCAGTCCTCTGCTCCAAGCAGTGCTTTGTACTGTTTCTTTTTTGCCCCCTCAGCCTCTCATCAGGGTGTAAATAGCCCGCCCTGATACCCGTGAATCTGCAGGGCTCTGCTATTCTCCTGTAGGGCTAAAAATTCTCTGCAGCAAAGCAGCTGCTCTGTAGAATTCATCTGACTAGATTAGACTTCCTGAAATGCATCGGAGGGCTGGATCCTCCCGGCTGCTATAAATCCTCATTTGCAACATAGATCACAGCTATAGCCAACATGTAAATCACGACGCTCCCTTCTGACTTGAAAATCTATGAATCCATGAAAATTGGCATAATTGCATTGATTTCAGGAGGGCTACTGTGATTTACACTGGCTGGGGACGCGGCCCGGCGCCCGCCCATCCTGTTAGAACAAATTAGAATTCTCTCTGTTGTTGTGCAGCAGTTCAGCATCCAGGCAGGCTGGGTCAGCAGCAGCACACTGAGCCTGCCATCGGCTCCTCCTGTTCTCCTGGAGCCCGAAGAGGAGCGGGGCTCTCAGCTCTCCCTGAACACTGAGCAGGTGTCTTTGCCTCCCTGTAAAGGCTGTGTTTGAAAAACGCTATTGCCCAGCTAAGTGGTGCAGTGTAGAAACTTAAGAGTGGTGGTACTTTGACCAAGAAAAAAATCCTGTGTGTGTTTTCAAAAGCTAACTTACCCTGTCAGATGCGGTTCAGGAAATGCTTTTGCAGAATACTCCCAGCGCTTTCACCCGTAGACCCCTCTGAAGCCCTCAGTGCCAGTTCCTTGCAAGAGCAAAGGATACACGAACAGTAACAACAAAACAGATCAACAGTCATTGAGTCTTTCCCATGTGCAGTGAAGGGATCTTGCTTTCTGGCTACTGCAAAATTAGATGAGGGTGAACAAGTAGCAAAGGAGAGATACAAAGAAGAATCTCAAATGGGGCATTTTGTTCTGCGTGCAACCCATAAGAAATCTCAAGATTGTTTACTGTGAGTTGGGTTTACATGGGATTGTTTTCCAGTAGAATGACAATTCACCTTAAAGTCTCTGGAATAAGAATCAAAATCCTAAGTCTTACATAGCATTTACTAAAGCATCAGTTGATAGTTAAAGTTCTATTTAAGGCTACTCTTGTAGCTACTATTGTCATACAATAGTTTGTTTTCTGTTGCTTACAATTTCCTGAAAAAACTGTTCCTCTGGAATTAATTTTCAATGCCTGGCCTTTGCTCAGCAGCAAAGTTTGTTGTTTTGGAGAGAAAACTGTTGATCAAGTTTTTAAGAAAAAGCAGAAAACCAACTTTTTATTATCAAATTACATTTAGATTCTTTTTGCATACAATTTAATCTCAATGAGACCTGCAAGTTAAAAATATGCAGTTTGTTTTATTTTCATCCAGGACTGGAGTCAAGGTCAATTGATTTTAGACATGTTCAGTTTCTACTATGCTGAGAGTCACCAGAGTGTAAGTCCCAACAAATAAATATTGACAGATCTGGGAAAACACAGAATGTGGCCAAATTCTTTTTTTTTGATACACAATTGTGTCTCTCTGGGGACGTTGATGTTGCTTTTGCATGTTTTCATAATCCAGGCTTAGGAGGACTTTCAGGTTTGGATTTTATTTTAAATTATCTGGTTATGGCACAATGATGGATGTTTCATTTCCCTAAAGATCTGGGTAAATAATGGATCTCGTTTTGGTGGCCAACCTGAAACTTGTAGCTTCTAGTGAGCAAACAGTGGAACCAGTGTGTTTCACCCAGCTCTGTTGCAACAACCATTTCCAATCTGAGTTCTGTGATTGTATCAGGGATAGGATTCTGCCAGTAGTTTCAGTCATTAGCAAGTAAAAGAGGTGGATGTACTGCATATAGGGTGTGCACCCTCCCCCTCAGTCCTCATCCCAAATGCTGCTCTTTGGTGGGGAGGGCATTTGGTCAACCCCTGGGCTGCACTGTGTCCATTGGGGAGTTTCTCTGTCCTGGGCATCTCAGCCACTGCAACAAAACACTGTACCCTAAAATGCCCTGTAAAAATTGTCCCGTTTACCTTGCAGCCTCATCCTCTATTATTTTGAAAGGAAAGTCAGCCTGGACACATTGAGTGTGAAAGCTGCCTCTGATTGCAGGTTTTATTGGCACTTGCCACAGCTGGCTCCAGCACAAGTTTCTGTGAGTTAGGTGTGGCCCCGAAAACCTCCATCCCACTCATGCCAGACCTGTCTTGGCTTGCTTGCATGAGGAAAAGAGCTCATAGGTGGTGCTCCAAAACCCTTTGTGGGAAGGATCTTCTGACACAGCAACAAATAAGAAGAGGGTGCCTTCTCAGGCAACACACGCACTCTTCTGTCCTCCCTTTAACCTTGTGCCACTACGCTTCCTTCCCACCTCATTGCCAGGGAAACCCTTTTCCTCTGGCAAATGCCGCTGTGATGTTGAAACCATGTGCAACATCCTGGCCTCGTCAGAAAACCTGGGTTTGGGGATTTTTTTTCTGTCTGGCTTGTTTGGGAGGGTGGTGACTCAAATCATCTCTGCATGTATGAGTGAAAGGAGTGCCTGGCATCTGCTGCTGGCTGGAGTGGCCAGGCTGCTTGACTTCGACCCTGCCAGGGCGCTGGGGGCCTATCTAACACACAAACAGGGCAGGTCCCTGGTGGCCTCATGAGTTTCCCTGCCAGCTGGCAGGGCGGCAGGCTGGTGCCTGACACTGAAGCAGGTTGATCTGTTCCTGCTTAGTGGATGTTTTTTATTGCAGCGTGAAATGAAGCAAAATATCGACTGTGTTGCAAGGAAATCCTCTGATCTTGCTAGCTCTGCTCAGTGTTTAGCCTTTTATCAGGACATGAGCTCATTGCTGTTTCAGGCTGAAGACAGAGCTTTGTGCGGATTCTTTGCTTTCACCCTTGAAATTCTGTTTGACTTGCGGGTTGTGTCAGAAGGGGACTGATCACAAAAAAAAATGTTAATGCTTTTACCAGGAAAGTTAGCAGGCACTTAGGCATCTCTCTTCCAAGGGATACAGGTGTGTAAGCAGAGAAAAGTCACACATCTCTCTTTGAATCAGGTTCTCAGAGCATCCATCTAGATACTAATTATCTTCTGCAGAAGATCCCCAATTTCTTTTATGTCCCTGAGAGCTCTAGTTGCCTGGCAATACCCAGTAACATCCAAGTGCCTCAGAGGACTGGATGTAAACTGCAACATCGGTGCATTGTGAATGAAGGCAGGCATATTTCAAGATTTTTACAGAGGAAAAGATGCACAGAAAAGTTTAAACAGACAACTGAAATGAGTTCTTTTTATTCACATGATATTTTATTCCTTGTGATAACCAACTTCTCCTTTTATTAAATAAACTTTCACAAAACCTTCCTGAGCTTTTGTCTGATGTGTTTTTTTCCATTTGCGATCTGTGTTATACTCATGATTCTGTTGCTGGCAAAATTTAGACAAGGGGATGTCTGACTCGGATATCCAGAACCTTATCAGAATATGCAGGGCAGGACTGAAGGACATGGCCCTTGGCGCTGGCTGGGCCACCTTGAGGGGTTGTCACAAGGCTCCTGATGTGTGAGCGTGGGCTCATATGCCCTGTGCCAGTGAGCGTGGGTTGTGTGAGCTGATGGGCAGCTTACCAGCAGGGTGGCCAGTTCTTCAAGCTGTGGCCATGTCTCTTTCCTTTAGGCAATCTTGTTAATAGTTCATTTTAAAGATCCAGAAGACTTGATGATAGATTTAGCCTCAGCTTCCAGAGCTGGCACACTGTGGCAACTCCAGCATGTCTGGTCTACATCAGAAGAGGCACCTGCCCAGCCCAGTGCCTTTTCTCTCAGTAGAGCCCCCACCTAAGAAGTGCGATTGCGCTCACCTCGCTTCCCAGGTCCTGTCTCCAGACTGTGCTGCACAGCCAGATCGGCTGCTTGGGTCACCTCTGTTCTCTTCGGGCAAGCTCGAACTCCACAAGTCACAGAACTAATCAGATCATTGAAGCTACAATTTATGGCTTAAATCCAGGCTCAGCAGTAGGCGGTCTCATGCATTAGCACCTGCCTCAGTGTGGTAGCTCCCTATTGCAGAAGCAAGAGAAAACTTCTTAAAGAGGTGGCAGGCAGGGTGTTGGCTTTGTTTTGTTTTCTGTTCTATCTGGTATCTCATCTAACTGTCAGGAGAGTTAGGGGTTTGTTTTCGTAAGAGACTTTGTCTTCATAACGCCTCTGAACACAGGACAGCAGGTGAAGGCTGTGTCTGCAGCGTGGCTGGGACATGCATGTTCCAGGCAGCTCAGTTTCCTTCCTTTAGCAGAGATAGACATGACTTTTAATCTAGCACTGCTGTGGAAGTTGCCTCTGCTTAACTCTAAGGTGAAGCCTGTTTGTATTGTAAACTAATTCAGCCATGGCAGTTCAAATTGTGCTTTTAAGTTCAAAGGTATGTAAAATAGCTGTGCTGTGGACAGTTGACCCACTATTTAAGGGTTTTTCTTGCTCAAGTTGCAGTTCCTGATAGTCTGGAGTAGCAGCTTTCCAGAATACATCTGAAAATATGATCTCAAGATTCT
Source organism: Grallaria varia (assembly GCA_013396735.1). Lineage (NCBI taxonomy): Eukaryota > Metazoa > Chordata > Aves > Passeriformes > Formicariidae > Grallaria > Grallaria varia. Next base: position 302,727 of record VWZG01013351.1, on the reverse strand, counting down.
TGATCTCAAGAATCCCAGTTCCTAGGAGAACTGGGATTCTTAGCTGGATTTTTCCTACTGCTTTCACCGGACTTGAAGTGGTACCTGTCATTGGATGACAAGCTGCCATATCCCAGCCCATTTCAGGGGGGAAAAGAAGCTTGATGCTGCCTCCAGCTGTCCACCAAAAGGCTCACCGTTGTGTGGATATTCCACAACTGGATGAAGAACACCTTGGCACCTTTTCACACCCATTAACTCATCACAAAGGTGATGCTGGGAAAAGATGGACTGTTTCATTCTGAATCAATAAAAGCATAACATAAAGGAGGATGTGCTTTTTTTCTGCCGTCTCTTTGAACATCACAGTCATTGTTCATTTCCCTGCATTCCCCTTGTTTTCCTTATTATCAGAGAGTGAGGACATTATGCTCTGTGTCTCCGGGTGGTGTTTGGTTCAAATTGAAGAAAACTGAACTTTCATGGCAGTAAAATTCAATGTTCTCTCATTGCACAGCTCTGTGGACACCAGACTTCAACCATTCCCCTCAGTGTGGCCACTATGCCATTCTTGCCATTTCTTCTTGCAGTAATGGAAAGCAGGTAATTTAAATATTAAAAGTAATGTAGGAGAGGTATCCAGGGGGTTGGGGACTCTAGGCTGAGACTTCACAGACATAGAATAAAGATCATAAAGTTATTGTACTTTCCTAGTTTTAAGTGATTACTTCTTTATTTTCCACTTTGTTATTTATGTTCTTTCTTTATTTATTTATTTTACGTATATGTGATGGAAGTGTCTAGTGCAATTTACTGCAATATATTTGTCACATTATGGAAGAGCATTATCTTCACTGATTACAAGCAAAACAGCCTCCTAGAAGTAATAAAGGGATGAAAGATAAACTTGTATTTTAATGGACACCTGAAGGCTTATTTCCATGGGAAAGCTGTATGTAGATCTGCAGTGTTTCATCTAGATTATGTTTAGTCCTACATTTAGGTTTCTATTCTATGGTAAATGCAAAGTATCTCTCCACAATAGAAGTGTGTCAAATTGCTTTGTAGTTAGCGAAGGTGTGCAAGATCAGCCACAAACTAAATAATATGTTCTGCTCCATCTGGTCTTTCAGGAACCTGTGTATACTTTTCAGTTAATATTTTTGCTTGTAGTCAGACTGTTGGATAAATTAGGGTAGTTACAGTCTTAGAAACCCGGTGGTATAGTGGAAAGAGCAGCATTGTGCTTCTTTATGTTGTCTGCCTGCTGCCTGTTGCAGTCCTTCTCAGTGCTTATCCTTCCCCCTTCATGACAAGTTAGCCATCCTGCCTAGTCTGAGTAAACACTGATTGCAAAATTCTGTAGTGCATAGACCTAGTGAGGTCTCCCTGCCAGATAATACACCTGGCTACGGTGTCTGAGCCAGGTTCTGAACCCTTTGTGCTTTTAACACGGCCACTGAAGTGGCCAGTCCACTCTTCATTTCTTTTGCTGCTCCTGGCGTGCTTTCTAGAAATGAGAACACAGAGCTCTGCTTTTCCCAGGGATCGTGCTCACCTCCTTTTCCTGTGCCAGAATTTTGAAGTGGCTTAAGCTCATACTTTCTCAGAATATCCCTTCAAAGTTCTGGTTAGGTATATTAGAAGCCAAATTATCCTTTATTTTAGTGGCATAAAAAACTACATTTGGATGCCACACTTTCTTATTCTCTAATGCTCTTTGGGTTAAGGTCAGTTTAACAGAAGCTGAATATATGGCCTTATTTAAAAAAAAATAAAAAATTATGGTAAAATGATTTTCAAAACCACCCCTTTTTAACACTCCATTTTTCCAGAATTACTCCAAGAGCTTTCATTTTTGCACACTGTCATGACTGAAACATAAGAACTTTTCATGGATGTAAATTTTCACAAAGGGGGATGAATGTATTTCTACTGAACCTGGTTCTATAATGCCCTATGCATATAGAATTACTTTTACCATGCTAGGTGGGAGGCACCCTTGGCTTAGAATAGTAGAGAGTTAAAGTCACTTAGTGTTGGTCTGAATGACTATGTAAATTGCAAGAGGCAGAGGATCTGATTCTGTGTCCATAAATTTTATCAAACCAGCTGCTTGTCAAATTTCATTTTTGCTGTATTTAATCATTAGCTAGTACTGGAAGAAAATCGTATATTCTACTGTTAGTTCTTCTGGTATAAATCTGGAATAAGAGTCTAATTCCAACTTTCTTCATCTGGTATCAGTGGAAATCAATTCCAGTGAAATTTACTTTAGATTTAAGCTACCATGTTCCTAGTATCACCTGGTCTTTTTGGTTCTTAAAACAGATGCATGGAAATGCCTATGGTTGTAAAAAATGATCCAAGTCAGCTGATTTAATATCATAGCCTTTACTTCTGTATGATCCGCTGTATTCTGATACTTTGGAGCATCACGTATTCAGTTGGCTGGACATTGAGCTGGCACATACAGAGTCAGGCTTCAGGTTTACACGGAGAGGCAAAACCACCAGTTGTTGCAATAGTACCTGAAGCAAAGGTGTGGCTAAGTTAGCAAGCACCTACCCTTCAAGTAGTGATCGGCTTCCACCATAATGCCTTGGAAAGCTCTTCATGTGTTCTATAATCCCTTCTGCACAGTTCTTCTGCAACTTTACCCTGGGAACAGAGTGGGTAGATGGGGAGATGTGCCCTGGTCAATTTATCTTCTGTCGAGTTGAGACCATTGCAAAACAGTGGAAGAGGTGCTTGAGATCAAACACGAGAGCCTGAGTCAGCAGCTGCAAGTACTGGGAGCAGGAGTGGCTGTGGGGAATGCAGCAGCCAGGTGGGTGTGTGCAAATTGGAGCCGTGGCCCTTCACAAGGAGGTACTTGGGGTAACAGAGGAGAGGCAGAAGTGATTGGCAGCCTTAGGACAGGCCCAAACTGTGCACACATGGGGCAACACCAGCACCTCTTAGCTAAGGAATGTATCGCTACCACGCCAGATGGGGATTTTATCCCAACTGGTGCCATTTCGCTTCGTCTTAGCAGTTTCCCTGTACAAAGTGTTCAGAGAAGGACATCTAGCTAAAGGGTGTTAGCTCTCCAATTACCCTTGCCTAGTATAATGGTTCCCAGAGGCCCATTCCTTGCTGCTATAAATTAGAATAACCCTTAAAGTTGACTAATTTGCCCATGCCCTTTACTAGAGATGAGGATGATACGCAGGGGATGTCGAGCAGCCTTCTCCCCTCATTGCCTCAGGGCTCTCTTATCCACCCTAGCCCAGCCACCAGCCGGGATCACTTGTAATCCTGATCTCCTGCTGATTGGTAAGAAAAAGCCGCCTGGGCAGGATGTCACACAGGCTGAACTAAACCCCTGCAGAAACACACCACCATTCTCTTCTGTGGAAAGCTTGCACAGGCAGGCACTACCCTGGGCACGCCGCTGCCTCCCTTCGCCTCCCTCTCCCTTTTCCACAGATGCTCCCTTGGTGGTGTGTTCATGCAGGGTGAAGGCTGGAGGTCTGCGCTGAGCCTGGCAGTGGAGCATCCTTGGCCTGCCAACGCGTGAGCAGGGATGAGGCAAGTATTTGTTTGTGTTGGGTGGGTTGTGCAGCTGCACTGAGACGCCGCCGATCACCGGGCGCTCACAGCCAGCCTGCCCCGAGAGGGCAAAGGAAGGTTTTCCACTCCTCTGGCTACAGCAGTGTTGGGTTTGTGTAGCTAAGGGAGCTTTTATAAGCAGCAAGTGTGGGTTGTCCCTTGTCTTGGCCTGGGAAAAAAAGGTGCCTTTTTTTTAGGTTACCTATGGACCTTCAGCTTCCCGAAAGTTGCATTTTTGGCATGGAGAAAAGTTGTCAGGTGCCTGAGGAGCCAATGATAGGAGCTGATCTGCATGTGTAATTTAAAGAAAAGGGAAAAGACCTTATGTGAGGAAACCTTCACTTGAAAGGAACTTTGTTCTGCTTTAATCTGTGTTGTTTGATGGACCCTTTCTGAGGACAAACCTTGGGCACTGCTGCTGCACTTCTGAGGTCAGGCAGCGCAGATAATTTTTACCCTGGAAACAGTAATTTGATAAAACACTAGGGGTGAACGTGCAAGGCATGGATATTACCCCAGTTCCTTTAGAGTGGCAGTTTGGGTTTAAAAGTTATTTCAGAGGGGCCCCTGTAGGCCCACCAGTGCCTGATGGAAGTTTACGCAGATACTTTGACAGTGTGAAGCTGGGAACATCAGTTTTCATATAGGCCCTCACCCTCCAGCCTGTGTTAAGCTGAGTTTAGGTGTACCTGAAGACCCTTGGGGTTCCCTGTCCAGTTCTTTGGACCCTCTCAACAACCTGGGGAAGGGACCCCTCTGAAGATTAGCCTTGGGAGTGGGGTGAGAGTCAAACCTATGCTATTTTTCAGCCACATCAGTTCACTGATCCACTTCATATACAGAGGAGCAAACATTTGTTCCAGCACAGCAGAGGAGTGCTGGGAGGAGGGAACCAGTGGTGAATGGGGAAGAGACTTCAGTCTACTAAGCCAGTACTGCCACCAAATAAACATGCCTTGAATTTCAGCTGCTGGAAGATCATCTGTCAGTAGTGCCTTTTCATAGGGTGACAGGGAACAGGAGCTACGCCTAGGAACTAAGTTTTGAGAAGTAAATTTATTTCAGTTATATCTAAAAGAAGCCAGATATTCTTTTGTTTAAGTGTATCCAGCCAAATCACTGTCAGTTGCCCCCTTTCCCTTTGAATTATCTCCCCTGAGCTCACTGCAGTGCCTTGAGTTTACTCTGGAGCAGAATTGAGCTACAGCAGCTCATTTCCCTGCGTTTTTCTGAAGAAAATGAATCTGTGACATGGGAATACCTCCTGGCTTAGTCAGAAGGTAAGTGAAGGCATCTAACTGAGCCCAAATGCTTGCAGGGTGACTGTCCATTACAGACTGAAAAGGCCAGTGTGACCAGGGGCTGGAAGAGCATGTGAAGGGCAAGATCACTGATTCTCCTTTCACTGAGGCAAGTGTTTATTGAAAGATTTCTGTAGTGCTATTATTACCCTAGTATAAACCAAGCAAACAGTGAGAAGAACCAGGCCAAAGTACAAATAAACCTGTTTTTTCATTCATTCACCTTCTGTGACTGCCCCCACCCTTTGCACAGTATATAGTAAATGTTGTTATTTTTTATAGTCATTACTGTGGAATAGCAGCCCTAACAGTGCTGCACCCTGGTCAGGCCCCAGCTTCCTCCTCTCCTCTCCCACCACTCACACACACCTTGTAGGCCTGTAGGTATTGCAGACCGTCAGCTACTAGGAAGAACTGGCTGACCAACACAAGGCTCAATTGTTGTGCTCTGAACTGTACCCCTGAGAACAAACCTTTTTTTTATTTTCTCTCTGCCTGTTTCCTGTTTCTACATCAAAACAATACAACAGCCCTAGCTGTCACTGGAACTGGAGACTATTCAGAAGAAGGTTTCACAGTGGGCAAACAGTCTGTTCTTGTCTCTGAATGTGTGGAATTGCACAAGTGAATGTGATGAACAAGAATGTTTTTCCTTCTCAGCATATCTTCTAAGTCCCACTGGACAATTTGCGTGACTGGCAAAACCCTCCCAGAATTCTGACTGCTGTAGCCCATCCCAAATCTCACAGGGTTAAAGAGCATGCCAGTATTTCTCCACCAAAGGTTTCCAAAAATCCTGTGAAGAAAGTCTTTGCTTTTCTCACTCTCACTGGCTGGGAACCAGTGGTGAGCTGGAACCACTAACTCCAAGCGGGTTGGGCCAGTTCTCATCACCACTCCTCCTTGGCCTGGGGCTGCCACGACCTTCCCCAGGCATGGCTGACTCCATCCAGCCCTGCCTCGGGCATCTCTAGCCTGCATTAGGCATTTCTCCTCGTTCCTGGAGGGTGTTGCAGGCACTGAGGTTGATCTGCAGGAGGAGCTGGCAGAGGTGGAACAGATCTCATGCATCTGGGCTGTGCAGACTACCACTCTAGGAGATTTTCTTCCTTTCTTCAGATTTGAAAGGGAAAAAGGACATTAGTAATCCCCCAAATCCTGCACCATGTAAGAATCCCAGATAGATTCTCAGATGGTGCAGGTCACCAGGATGTTTTTGGACTGAATTCCAGCGAAGAGCACGTTCATTACATGGAAGCACCACTCAAAGGCACCATAGGAAATAAATGTCCCCTCTTTAGGTGTAATAAATGTTTGCTCCATTGTTTAATTTTTTGCTCAATGTCCTTCCAAGGAGTTCAGTGCTGGATAATGCAAATGAAAACCATCCCCACCCTGAAGGGCTGACAGCTCCAGAGGCAGACAGACATACTGCAGATTCATTTTGCCAGGGAATAAATAGGTGAACATGGTTTTGTGTTTATCACTTTTACAAGTGATGAAGAGCAGGACAGATTCAGAAATGAGTCAGCCTCATTGAGAGGTTTTTTCCCAGTTGATCCTAGGGGAAAAATAAAAAGCCACTCAGTGAATTTTGGAGAGGGAAGTAGCTAGAGAGCAGTGTTTGGCCACGGAGAGGAAGACAAAGTGTTCAGAGCGGTCTCCCCGCAGTAGGAAATTACCTTAAAATTCCTTCTTAAATAAATCTGAAGTTCTTTTCCAAATAATCCCATTTAATGCACATGTACTGCAAACTGACTAATTCATTACCCTTGTAACAAAACTCACATAGTTAAACTGCATTTTCTAATTTAACCAGAGTGTCTGACAGCAAAGGGCTACTGAACTTAAGTACACTTCTTTGAAGGTCAAGGACAATTGACCGGGCCTTACCTTGCTTTTCTGGCTACATGAAAGCTGTATCTCTAGCCATGCCTTAACTCTACAGAAAATCTAAGATGCAAGGATAAAGGAAGTAGCAGCACCCTTGCTCTGGCTGCATAGCTATATGTACCTGCGCAGGCAAACAAGCAGAATTCAAACACCCTCATGTTTCATTCAAGATTCTGATTATCTTAGTTATCTGTCATTGTTCTGCAGAGTTTTCAGGCTGATGTCCAAGTTTGTTAAACTGCTTCTGTAAACCTTGCCTGCTTCCTGCACAGAACAGCAGGGAATTACACCTGCCTTTCACAAGGTCCTGGAGGTGACGTGCATCATTAGCTGCATGCTTTTGTCAACTTGTCTGCGTGGCTATTTGTACAGTGTCTGCAACACGTATTTTCTCAGCAAAGTAGTTACATTTGGTTGTCTACTTAGAGGTTTTCATGTGTTACAAACAGGGAAGGTGAAGGAAGAAGGTAAAAATTACATGGAAAACTCCACTTTAAGGGTTAAACACACCCGCAGATGCAATCAACAATGTGATTACCACAGGACTGCAGACCAAGTGTTTTGGAATTTCTAAAAGCCTTCAGGACTGCATTTATAACACAGTAATACTTTAATGCACCTTTTCATTTTAGAACGTGAAGTGTGAAATTCTCAGATACAGGTTTCCCAGGCTTGTATTCTTTATATGCCCTCACATTGCACTGGCATTCACAGGAATTTACTATGAATGCAGGGTCAGGCCCTGCTACAAGTTTCTGTTTTCTAAGTCTATTAGGGAAATACAAGAAGAAGCAGATATTACATGTGCAAATTTTTACTTTCATCTCTAGGTGGGTATGAATAGTGTGTCATTAGTTAATGATGACATAAGAGCTGGCATTCCTGATAAGCCCACAACTCCTTCAGGCTTGCTGGAAGGTTGCAATCCTGTTAGTCAGATGCTGTAAAAGTTGGTTTTTTAATTACCTTGGAGTCAAGATACCTCTTCCTTTTCTGAACTGCTAAGAATTATTCATGAATACATGTTTTAGGGAAGGATTTGTCCTCCAAGTTTTAAGTACGATCATTTTTAAATACAGAGTAAAATACAAGCCTTTTTCTATGGTACCCAGCAAGCACCTTTCCTACCCAACCTGTCTCCTACCTTTTTGTCATCATCCTTCATGAATCAGGGTTCAGGTGACTTCCTTCCCATCCCACCCTCAGTGTCGCTCTTGCCACACCACTGGCAGTCTGATTACCTGCGATAGGGGACCTGAGAACAGTCAGGGGACAGGTATGCACCACAGTCTGATTTTGTCAAAGTCAGCAAAGACTGTGAGAGGGGACCTCAGGACAGCGTGCTGGCAGACAGCCAAGAGGAGCGTGTCAGCCGCTGCGTTTTGTCAACTAGCAGCAATCCTTTTGCCACTGTGGATTGCAAAAACAGCAGTGCTGCCAATGTTTATATGCCTCTGGCATCCTGACTAAGAATCTTTTTAGTTACATCATAGGTATGTGCAACAGGGTTTAGACTTTTTCCAGCTAGCAGTGTGATTTTTGGCTAGATGGAAGATGTGGTCAAATGTGTACCTAAGCATCAGACTTTTATCTGGAACTGAACCAAACCCACAAGGAGACAGCCTTACATTTTGAGCAGTGATTGGTATAGCAGTGGGGGAAGAGGGACTTTGCTCCTCTTAAGTCACAAGCCTAACCAAGTAGTATTGCATTGTTTTGTACCAGGTGTTTATCTGGTATGTGTAATTTGACTTTCCCTACATTGTAGTGTGTAAGAGAATTTTGCATAGCAAACCCCTTTTGCTGTGCTCCATCTTGTAGCTCATGGACATGGTAAAGAAACATAAGACTGTATACCAGCTCCCTTGTGGTCCATATCTGGAGCTCTGACACTAAATGTGCACTGAGTGTTTTCCTTATGAAGCTTGTCCTTCTTGGCTAAAGGCTAGTTGTCAATAGCAAGTCGATGTAAAAAGAATCAAGGTCTTACTCTAATCTCTTACAAAAGTCCTGCAAATTTTCTGCAGAGAAACAGAAAACACAAAACTAGAAAGGCCACTACATTCATGTCTGGAGCATTTGGACAAACATTATCATTTAATTCTGCTACTGTTTGTAATTTTCTTGGTTTCACCAGCAGTATAAGCAGTTTTGCACCATTCTTCTTTACAAAAGGTAAGTACCGTATTTTCTAAAATGATCAAGACCCCAGTTGAGGCAATCATTACGAAGGGTGATGGTACAGGTGGAAAAAATGAACACTGCTCAATGGAAAGAGAAATATGATCTTAAGAGATACAGGATGCTACGGCAGTGAGGAAAATAACCTTGTGAAATCCAGATACAGTTTCCTTCCCTGCCCTGGGTTCTTTGCGACCTGGAGTGAGTCACTGAGAGCATTCATAGCCATTCTTTCCTACCTTGTTGGCTCTGATCCTCTCTGCACAGGGGTTCAGAGAAACCTCAGTTGTTTGTGTGGCAGCTGCAGAGCCACATGGCCGGTGTTGTCCAAGGTAACGAGCAGCGGAGATTTGGTGGGTGCTCCACGAACAACAAACCTTTCCTGCAGTGGAGAAGTTGAAGCCCTTAGAGCAGTCGGTAGACCCACCCTGCTCCTAAGCCATAACCCTGCACCATCTCTCAATCCTTTCATCTGTAAAAGGATGTGAGGAGATCGCTGTTCCACACAGACATGAAGTTAGATAATTACAAGTGTGAGACACTGAAATATTACACTAGCAAAAATACCTCAGATGAAGAATTGTTGCTCTTTCAAGGCTAATGTGATTTTCTCCAGGTTGTCCTGTTCAGTGGATTCTAAAGGGCAGGGATATGGTTTTCTTAAACTCTGGGGAATGATGCTGGATTTTGATTTGTTGGCTTTTATTTTCTGTGACAGTCTATAGGGTTTTTCCGTAAGGGATTAAAGTACCTTTACAGACCTTGCTCACCACATCCTTCTTCCCATTCCTTCTCCTTTGAACTTGGATATACTTCATGGAAGTATCCTAATAAGTAGCAGAAAAAAAAATCCATCTGATCTGTTACCAGTTTTATGTAACTTAGATTACAGAGTTACATGGGTCAATTTTCTGTGGAGAAAAAAACAAAAGAAGTGAATCATCCTAAGGTGGGCAACAATACCTTCAAGAATAACATCTTGAGTCCTAAATTGACAAGTTACTGAGGGCAAACTGAACCATTTAGCTCCCAAGTCCTTCCAAACTCATAAAATATAACAAAGAAGGATATTTCCTCAGGTTAATATTTGAGCCTGTTCTCATCTTCTGTGCCTTTTTTTTTTCTGAAATCTTTTTGGATACAAGTTGATACTGCACATCAAATTTCTCTTTTGCATTCAATGAGAGACCAGTGATTCTAACAAACTTCAAAAGAGATTTCATATTCTATAGTATACTTCACATTTCTCTGTATCAGAGTCTGATATTTTTTGCAGGGTTGCACAAGCTCACACTACCTACCTGGTCTGTCTGTCTGCATCACTTTCCTGTGTTTCTAAACTACTGATGAAAGCTACATGGGCCTCAAAGCTTGCAAAGGGTTCCCTTCGACTGGATTTGCACAACCTGAATTAATTTTCCTCCAGAAATCCTGAAGTGCCTTGTTCCTTTTGCCCATTGCTTAAAAAGAAGGATTCCCTTGGTTGTGAGGGTGAGGTCTTAAAGGCCAAGCAGAAACATCAGTGACCAAAGGGTTTTGGTTTTGCTTTGCAAATTATTGATAGGGAGACAGAGAGGATGCAAAATCCAGGGAGGTGTTCACAGCTGAAATTCCTACTTTTGCTCTGTTATTGCTGAATTTCAAGTCTTCTTGTAAAATACTGAGTGTTCACTTAGGAAGCCTTGAACACTGCTGTTTATAATGTGGCATCCCAGAACTTCCATATCTGACTGGAAAATTGCTGAAATCCCCAAATGTGCAACTTCACTTACAAACCACTGCTATTGTCACAACCATGGTACAGTCAGATTTGTTACCACCTTTCCTTTCTGCTTATCCATCTTAGCTATAGATCTAGTGAACACATATTCCTCCAAAGGAGAGACAAGAAGTACCAGCCACTCTGAAGTCATCTCTGCACCTGAGATGGGACAGAGGTGGTGCCTGTGCTGCTCCACTGTATTGTACATTCAGGCTCCGTCAGGGCACTCTCAGACCATACTGTGATGGGCAGCAGGCTGTTCATAACAGCAATCTGGTGTGTGTGTGTGTGTATATTCAACCCTTATGTTGAGGTTCTTCTCCACGGACACCCCCTTGTCGTGGGGAGAAGCTTGCGTGCCCTTATGAGGCTGTGAGCT